>OVBA01003873.1:0-25859 GCA_900406435.1 Lepidium aucheri
AGAGTAGTACCCCACCAACTTCACCAACCACAAGTTCTCAAAGAGATGAAAGTTCAAGTGAAAGAATTCTGCGCTTTAGAAGACTTGAAGAGATATATGAGGAAACAGAAAATCAAGACAACCTTACTTTGTTTTGTCTTTTTGCGGATTGCGAGCCTATGAACTTTCAAGAAGCAGTTGAAAAGAAGACATGGAGAAGTGCAATGGATGAGGAGATTAAGGCAATACAAAAGAATGATACATGGGAGTTAACTTCACTTCCAAATGGGGAAAATACCATAGGTGTGAAGTGGGTGTACAAAGCAAAGAAAAATTCTAAAGGTGAAGTAGAAAGATACAAGGCACGGTTTGTGGCAAAAGGCTATAGTCAAAGAGCCGGAATTGACTATGATGAATTATTTGCTCTCGTTGCTCGTTTAGAAACCATTAGACTAATAATTTCATTGGTGGCTCAAAACAATTGGAAGATACATCAAATGGATGTCAAATCAGCATTCCTAAATGGAGAACTTGAAGAAGAAGTTTATATTGAGCAACCACAAGGCTACATAATCAAAGAAGAGGAATACAAAGTCTTAAGGTTGAAGAAGGCACTTTATGGATTAAAGCAAGCACTAAGAGTTTGGAATACTCGAATTAACAAGTACCTTAAGGAGAGAAACTTCGTCAAGTGTCCATAGGAGCATGCACTCTACATAAAAACTCAAGATAATGATATACTGATTGCATGCATATATGTAGATGACTTGATATTCACGGGAAACAACCCAAATATGTTCACAAAATTTAAGAAGGAGATGATAAAAGAGTTTGAGATGACTGATATTGGATTGATGTCTTACTACCTCGACATTGGAGTAAAGCAAGAAGACAATAGGATATTCATTACTCAAGAAGGATACGCTAAGGAGGTACTTAAGAAATTTAAGATGGATGACTTAAATCCAGTCAGTACACCAATGGAATGTGGAATAAAGTTATCAAAGAATGAAGAAAGAGAAAGAGTGGATCCTACACTCTTTAAAAGTTTGGTTGGAAGCTTACGTTATTTGACAAGCACAAGGCCGGACATCTTATATTCGGTTGGAGTTGTAAGTCGCTACATGGAGCAACCTACAACAACTCATTTCAAGGCAGCAAAGAGGATTCTTTGTTATATCAAAGGTACCATAGACTTTGGCTTGTACTATTCTGCTTCTAACAATTACAAGCTTGTCGGATATAGTAATAGTGATTGGGTTGGAGACATAGACGATCGAAAAAGCACAAGTGGATTGTGTTTTATATTGGAGATACAGCTTTTACATGGATGTCAAAGAAGCAACCAATTGTTACTTTATCTACTTGTGAAGCGGAGTATGTAGCGGCTACTTCATGTGTTTGTCATGCTATTTGGTTACAGAACTTGTTAAAGGAGTTAAGTTTGCGATAAGATGAGCCAACAGAGATCTTTGTGGATAACAAGTCGGCTATAACATTAGCAAAAAATCTAGTTTTTCATAATCGAAGTAAACACATTGACATGCGCTATCACTACATTAGAGAATGTGTTAACAAAAGGCTAGTGCTGTTGGAGTATATGAAAACAAATGATCAAGTAGCTGATATTTCACCAAGCCTCTCAAGCGGGAAGATTTTATCAAGATAAGAAGTTTGCTTGGAATGACAAAATCAAGTTTAAGAGGGGGTGTTGAGAGTAAACTTGATTTTTGATCAAGTCATCACTAAATGGGTCATTAATTGGATCCAAAATCAGATCCATATTCTAGAAGAACTCTCTACACTTTTAGGTGTCATTCAAGAAGAGAAACAAGTGTCAATGTGTAATGTAAGATTAGTGTCCATTCATGTGTCAATGTAGTATGTAAGATTAGTGTCCATCATCTATGTGTCAACTTATAAGGTAAGATTAGTGTCCATCTAGGTGTCAATCTCATATGAGATTTAGGACAAGTGTCTTGTAATATGGAGGCTATAAATAGTCCACCACATCTCATTGTGAGATATATCTTCAAGAGAGAAAAAACAATGTAGTATAAAGTTTTCTTACTTCTAAACTTTTCTTCAAAACACTTCTCTATAATTATCTTCAAAGTTTTCTCTTCTAACAATGATTATTCTAAAAAACTAAACCTTATTTATTAGAGATGCGAGAAGAAGAAGAAGATAAAGATGAAAAGTGAGGATAAGATACAAGATTGCACTAAACAAAACTTTTTTGGAAATTTGAGGAAATGGGTTTGAAGTAATTGGGGGTTATATAAAAGATTAGAAAACGAAAATGTTTTTTAAATTATGTATTATTCATTTGTTATTCAACTCTAGTGCAGAAGAAGAGAGGAGAGTAGAAAACTGTTGGTAACGAGAAATCGAAGTTGTGTGGTTGAGATTCATAATTATTATGGGGTTTTTTTTCTCTTTTTTTTTTTGCCAAGTACACAATTTTTTTAACCATAGTTTGTTGATCTCATCCTTGAGTTAATAATAAAAAAAAATATTTTCTCTGTTTCATATTAGTTGTCATTCTAGAGTTTGGCACACATATTAAAAAATAGGTGAATATTCTATTATGCCCTTATTTAACTATTAGAATTCTAAACCATTTAATATTTTATTTATTTAATTAGGGGTAAATGAGATAATTTTTATATCAAAAATTACATTGGAAAATGAGAATCACAACTAAAATAAAACAAAAAATTTAGGCTAGAATGACAAGTATTATGAAACGGAGGGAGTAATAAATATAGGCTAATAACTAGAGTTCATAGAAAAACATCTAATATGACTTAGAGCACCTTCGTCAGTTAAGATATCTAAAATGACTATCTAAGCATTTTAATAATAATATTTAATTAAAAAGTTTTAAAAAATTAAATTTAAATTTGTAATAAAAATTGGACCAATCAAAAATTAACAACTATACAAGTAAATTTCTTATAGTTTGTTAAAAGGTTCTCAAATAATAAACTCATCTTACTTCATTTGAAGTGGTCTCATGTCTTTTTCTTTTTGCTATATTTGTATCTCCACGTCAACGTCAACGACGTGAACTACTATATATATATATATATTCAATTATTACATTTTTTTGGTTTTTTAATCAATGTTATGTTTTTATTTTCATTTTTTATTTTACCTTTTATCTTCAAAAATATATAAACTCTCCCATAATTTGAAGATACATAATTAATCACTAAAATTTCAAAATTTTAATAAAAATTTGGTTTTCTTGGTATCAAAATTTGAATTTAGTATATTATATATATAATTTTCAAAATTTTGATAATAATAACGGAGATTCACAATAAATTTTATTTGTTGTTTTGTGGATTTGATGTTTTTTTAATAAAGAATAAAATTATAAAATATAATGTTTTTGTTTATAATTTTTTTTAAGACTAATGATGGTAACAAACATAGGGGCAACTAGAGTTTTGAAAGAGCGTACAAACAACGCTACCACAATTGAGGTGGTGAGGGCGATCAACCTTCTTATCGTCCTTCTTCATGGTTGACAAAGGTTGCATGGTCGGGTGTTGGTGGAGGATCAATCCATGCTTCAGAGATCTCACTTGAGTCTGTGAAGTCACGGATGCAAGTTACTTATCCAACCAAAGGTGATAGCAAGGTTGAAGTTACGGTTGCGGATGATGTTATCAATGTAATGAACGTTTTGTAGAGTAAATGTATGATCATGGAAGTTTTAGGGCGTAATGTTAATGTTACCGTGATGACGAAGAAACTTTGGTAGTTATGGAAACCTTTTGGTTCGATGAAGGTTATTGATATCCCTTAGAATTTTTCCTGATTCGTTTAGAGTTGAAGAGGAGTATCTTTCAGCTCTTACCAGTGGTCCATGGAGAAATTTTGGTAGTTGCCTTTTGACACAAGTTTGGACTCCAACTTTTAATCTTCTTTATCATGAGATTCGTACTACTCCAATTTGGATTCGTATCGCACAACTTCCAATAAGTTTGTATCATCCAACGATTGTGGAGGAATTGCTAGTAGTTTTGGAAAGCCAATTCGTGTTGATGAGACAACTATTAGATTTGATCGTGGTTGTTTTGCAAGGGTGTATGTAGAAGTCGATCTCTCTAAACCTTTAAAAGGCTCGATGATTAACAAGGATCGGTATGTTATGGCATATGAAAGTTTTTCTAATATTTGTGCTTGTTGTGGTATGTATGGTCACAATATCACTTCTTGTCCACATGCTAGCCGAGATATTGTGGTTACGACTCAACATGTTGCTAATTGTGAGAAACATGTGGAACCAACTCAGTGTGCAGATGGCTTAACATTGGTGCATAAGCCAAGAAAAAGAAACAAGAATCATTCTTGTAATATCGCTTCATCTCCAGGAGTATCAGGATATACTACTTATCGTGTTTTGAAAGACAAAGTGAATGGGAATTCGAATTCTAACATTCAACTTTCTAATAGCTCTAATGAGCTTAATGCTTCAAACAAGGCTAATGTGGAGGGTCAGTTGATACCTCAGGTTTAAGTGATTAAGGGGAATCCAAATATGCATATACCTTTAGTTTCTAAAGCTAAGAAATCTAGGAATCAGGGTTCACTGGGGAGTTCGGGGGTGCTTTGAATTTAGTGAAGAAGGGATTTTCAGCTAAAGTAAAAACAAACGTGGGAGTTTAGTGAAGCAGGGAGATTCTAGCAATCAAAGGAATAATAGTATTTGAAAATACCGACCATAGTCTTAGTTTTTGTCCTTCTAAGAGTGAGTTGGTTTTGTCTCCTTTAAGGAAACATCTAAGAGTTGATTCTAAGAATATTTTTTGTTCCATAGGTGCTTTCTCTCCCAACCATGGATCTATGGATGTTGGGAACACAATAGTCTTATCCACCTCTAATTTGGTTGTTTCGACGAAGACATAGTTTACGGCTGAGCATAATGCTTTGTGGGGAGTGACACCTTAGCCAATGGTCGCTTGATGTTATGCCTCAGTAATTTTCTTATCTTTTGATTTATTCATGATAAATTACATCTTAAGGAACTGCCGGGGGAGGGGGGATAAACCCAATTTTTGTCGTTCAATTTGGTATTTATTCAAAATATATAAGTCAGATGTTCTTGTCTTTTTTTAGACTCATGTGGGTGGTGATAGGATGCAATTGCTTTACTAAGGCTTGAGGTTTGATAACTCCTTTTATGTGGATGCTTCCAATCAGAGAGGTAGTTTATGGCTCTTATGATGGTCGGATGTGGGTGTGGTTACAATTAAACATTCTTCTAATCAAATTTATTCATGCCAAGATTGATTTTGGTCCAAGTTTTTACCACTTGATCATTGTTTATGCAACACCTTTGGTTGGGAGACTTACTAGCTTGTAACCACAATTATCCCAAATCATTCATAGTATTGACTCTCCTCTTTTGATTGTTGGTGATTTTAATTATATTTTGAGGCTTGAGGAAAGGGTTGAAGGTAACAAACATCTTTCAGTGGACTTTCTAGCCTTCATAGATTGGGTTAATGAGCTTTTGCTCATTAACATGGGTTGTTAAGAGAACTATTTTACCTAGAAGCATGGACGTTCAAAGCATATTTTTGTGGCAAAACGTTGGATAGGGTCATGTGATGTGCTCATGCTCGCCTCTTATGGCAAAACACATCAGTTTCACACCTCCTTATTTTATATTCGGATCATACTCTTTTATTTGCACAGTTTTGTTTGAATGTGGTTTCCGACCCACAAAGGAGATTGTTTTCTTTTGAAGTTGTCTGATTATCTCATCTGTGCATCTAAGACATGCTGAAATGTCTTGGAATTCGGGTGTGACTACCCCAGAAGCTTTAACTCTTCCTAAAAATTCCCTAAAACGATGGAATCAAGAAGTCTTTAGACACATTCAGAGATGGAAAGATACTCTGATGCAGAAGATTGCGGCTGTTCAACTCCTCATCAATTCAAATCACTCACATGATCTACTTTTGAGAGAAGAAGTCTGAATTAAAGAGATCAATGTGGTACTAGAGCACGAGGAAACACTATTGTTTCAGAAATCTTGTGAGAATTGGATAACTATTAGTGACTCTAATTCAAAAAAAATTCTTATGTCTACAATTGTGAGATGTATAAGGAATAAGATTGAAGCTTTGTGTGATGATGACGACAACTAGATTTCTAGTCCTTCTTATTTCGAGAGTTTGTCCTTAAACTTTTATAAATGCCTTTATAATTTAGATTGCTTGATTCACCATTGTTAGTATTCATTAATGGTATCATACTAGAGGAAGTTGTGACTCTCTCTTGGCCTTTTCTTGCATTGGAAATTGAGGGTGCTTTGACAATGATGGGCAAGTATAGGGTCCATGACCTGATGGCTTCCAACTGGTTTTCTAGCAGGATTGTTGGGATGTTGTCGATAGCTCAGTGATCCGCTTTGTGATGAACTTTTTTGAGTTAGGTATCCTCCCACGATGAACAAATGATGTTCTTATATCCCTTATTCCTGAGATTGATCAGCTAGTGACTATCAGACTATTTCGGCCGATTAGTCTTTGCAATGTGCTCTTCAAGACGATAACAAAGACTTTGGTTTTAAGTATTAAATAAGTGATGCCGCAAATAATTGGTCCTACTTAATTAAGTTTTATCCTAGGGAGATTTAAGTGTTGACAATATTGTAGTGGTCCAAGAGGTGGTTCACTTAATGCTTTGAAACAAAGAAAGAAATGGTTGGATTTTATTGAAGCTCAATTTAGAGAAGCCTTATGAATGTCTGGATGATTGGGTTACTTGGATTATGTAGTGTGTCTCTGATCCTTCAATGCATCTTATATGGAATGGTGAGGAAACAGAAGTGTTCACTCAGCAAAAAGGTCTACGTCAAGGTGATCCCTTGTCTCCCTATCTTTTTGTGATGTGTAGAGAGACTTTGTCGTTTGATTGAGCTCTTGGCTTTGTCAAAGGAGTGAAAACCGATTTTTCTATCTCGAGGAGGACTTGGTTATGACATATTTGCTTTGCTAAGGATATTATTCATTTACGGAGGCCTCTATTAGTCAGGTTCAGATTATCTCAGGAGTCCTAGAACGCTTTTTGGCTTCTAGTCAACGAATGAGTCTCAAAAATTTTAAACTCTACTTTTGTGAGAATGTACTTAGATATCTAACTCGTCAAATCTCTAAAAATAGTGGGATTAGTGTTACTCACGATCTTGGCCAGTATCTTAGAGTTCCTATCTTGCTAAAACTATCAACAGGGATACTTTTAGCTTGGTTTTGGAATATGTTCAATCTAGTTTAGCAGAATTGAAAAATCGATTTCTTAGTTTTGCAGGTTGAACTACTTTAAAGAAACCAATGTTATCTTCAATCCTAGTATGCACGATGAGTTTTATCTCTCTTCCGTCTTCAACTCTTGATTCTTTGACTGGATTTCAAGGGATTTTATTTGGGGAGGATCTCTTTATCATCGTAAATAACACTTGACAATTTCTAGTATTTGTCAATCTGCCTAATGGAAGAGGAATCTGTTTTGCATATTCTTTGTGATTGCCATTCTATCAGTGGGCTTTGATAACAAATTTTACCTAGCAATTGGCATAATCGCTTCTCTGCTTGGGCGTTACTCGAATGGCTCTTTGAGAACTTGGGAAATAAAAGTTGTGTTGATGGTGGTACATGATCCTCTCTGTTTGGTACAACATTGTGGTGGGCATGGAAATGACAATGTGTTTATGTAATTGGAGTGACAGGTGTGTGTCAAGACCAGGTTTGCTTTGTCCGTGACTAGAATACACAAGTTCTTCAGGGCTTATGATAGGCGGTCGTGTGGGAATGTGATTGCCTCGCATGTAAAATGGCTCATCTCATGGCTTTAACCTAAGAATGATGTTTCAAAATTAATAAAAATAGGGCATCGAGGGGTAATCCAGGGCTCACTTCGGCATGTGGTGTTCTCCGTAATAGCTCGGGTGCTTGGTGTGGTTGTTTTGCACTCAACATTGGGATTTTTTTGGCTCTTCTAGACATATTGCTTGGGAATTCGAGCTACTAAGGTTAATTGTAAAGTGGATTCTGAGTTGGTTGTGGGTTTCTTACATTCAGGAATTAATGATTCTCACCCTCTATCTTTCCTAGTGTATTTGTGCTATGACTTCTTATCTAGAGACTCGTGAGTCCATAATTCTTATGCGTATAGGAAAGCAAATCGTCTTGCAGATGCTGTGGCCAACTATGCTTTTTTACCTTGAGGCTTTCATTTCTTTGAGTTTCTTTTGAATGATATTGAACGGCTCTTGACAGACTTTAGTGGTTCCGTGTATCCATGTTCTTTTATTTGTAGTTTATTTCTTTACTCTTTACAAATAAATTAGAGAAGATATTTTCCTTTCTTTGCCGACCATATAAAAAAAGCTTTTTAAAATTATGACCAACGATTACATAAAGCAAAAAAATTACAATTAATTATATAATTATTTTCTAGGGTTCATATAGATCATTAATCATTTAATGTTATGCTAAATATTTAAATTTCCACCTTCCCTGGTTTAGTACTCCTTTTATCTTGCCATCTTCAGAGTAAACAAAAATATTTTACATAGCAAATTACAATGTTAAGAATTACACTAGTAGTAGATAGTTACAAATTTGATATGCATAATCGAAGTACTTCTCAATTGTCTACAACATTTACCTCGGAAATGCTAATAGGCCACTCATGGTGATGGTTAAAATGGTCTTGCGCAAAGGAGACCACGACACAAAAGCTGACATGAGAGCATTGCTAAACAAACAATGCCCTCTATAAAGCAGATTACTAAGAATCCAATTGGTAATTGCGGTTTTGACTATGCAGGTTAAAGTATGGTGTAGTATAAGTGCAATTTTGACAAGTTCAGTACAGGTATAATATTAACTAGAAAAACGGGACAAAAGAATATATAATTAGTGAAAATAAAAATGGTGCAATTTTTAGAAAATATTAGAATATAACTAATATAATTAATTTGAGGAGAATTTAAAAGTCAAATAACTAAAATTCTATTATAATTGAAAAATAGAAAAACAAAAAAATAATATATATAAAATACAAAATAAGTATCGACTATTTTGATTTTTTTCATAACATATTTGTAATATTATCTCTTATTTCCAACATATATTCTCCATCATTAACTTATATTATTTTTGTGTCTTCAAAATTTTTGATCGTAATCCATGTTGTTTGCTCTAGTCTCAGCCATTATCTCTGCAAAATCTGCTTCTGGAAAATTTGAAATTTTAGTAAAATTATGTAATCTCATTGTAGCCGTTATCGCTCTTTTTCTATATGAATATGTTGAATTTTGGAAAATCACAAAGAATTCTTCATTTCTTCTTCCAAACTCCAAAAGTCCATTCGATAACAGAACATAAAGATGCATGACATCGATTAAACAATTCTTGTTCATTTCTTAGAGGACGGCCAGAGTTCAATTGTGACGTAGGATATCTTATAACTCTGTTTCTTGATGATTTGTAAGGATCCAAAAATCCTCGTTTGTTTGGATATCTAGAATCAACAACATAATATTGATCTACCATATGAAACTCCTTGTTCAGTACTTCTTAAATTTTTTTCTTGACCTCCAAGTGAAAAACCATACTGGACATTTGTTGGAGTCGTTCTTGACAGGCCACCTTGGTCAAAATTATGTGTTTGTTATCTTGAATAAAATGATAGTGGTCCCCACTGTGGAGCATTTGATGGTGTGGCCCATTGTTGAAAACCTGGTTGTATGCCACATTGCTGAAAGATTGGTTGTCTGCCCCATTGTTGAACATTTAGTGGAGTGTCGCATTGTTGAGCCCTGGGTGGTGTTCCCCGTTGTTGAGATTTAGGAACCCTACCTACCGGTGGACTAACTGATGAAAAAACTCCTAAGTTTGGACTACTAAATGAATGACTCGAACCTAGTAGTTTTTCTCCATCTTCATTGTTTCATTTTATACCAGTCAAAGCTTCTAACAACTCTATTTTATCCTCATTAAATCTTCTTTCTATGTCAATTAAATACCACACTTTCTATTTAAGGGCATTGATGCATGCCTAATGAAATCTTGTGTACTTTGGAAGATTTAGATCATTGAATATTACTTTCGCCTTTTTCAATTCATCGTAATCATCTTGGAAAAAACCACCAGAGAGAACTTGTTGAAAACTTTATCGTTGGAACTCTGTGAAGTCTGCAATGGTGTCTTGTATTGTGGTCTGAAATGATATTATTCTACAATTTTTACGCAAACCACTTCTAGTAGAGCACCAAGAGATTTCCCCAGATCTATGTGAATTCTCCCCATGTCTACCGCTTGACTCTAAGTTTATTCTATCGCATTGTTGTCCTCTACGAGAAGGAAGTGTTTCATCATCAAGTGTAACACGACACATATCTTCATCTTCTTGCATTTCAGATTAGGCACTTCTGTTTGTGGATTATCACCAGTATCGGTGTCTGAGCATCATACCATTCTACATCATCTTCTCTTTGGTTGTTCAATTCTTCTCTTCTTTGACGCACAAAATTCTGAAATTGTGACTGAACATCATGTAATATAAGACATTTTTTCATGTCATTCTAGAATAGGGGTGGTTTACGTTTTAAACTCTTCATTAGTCTGCATCCCTATGAATTATAATTATCGCATTATTTACTATATAAAATTTGATAAATACGTTAACAAATCGAATGACTATGTACTTACGGTCTCGCGTTCCTTCCACCAAGCGTCAGATGCAATTATCATTGATGTAGTTGGATCCACCAAGATACCAGTTGTATTCATCAGGGCTTTCCACCTTTTGTAACTTTTCTTAAATTCATCAAGTTTATTTTTGAAGAAACTATAATTTATATATAGGTTAAATGCTCTGTTGAACTTGTCAATCATATACTCTCAACTAACAATAGTAGAATTCTTCAGTGTGTAATCACTCATGGCAAGTGCTTCATCGAATAATTCAATCAATATTTTTCTTGTTTGTAAGTCCGTTTATATTTGTCATTGCTCTTTAATTTTTTGGAAATATAATATTACTTATGATATCAAAAATATTAAAAACATAACCATAATTGTTGAGTTATTTACCCATATGGTTGTTTCTGTTGGAGGAGCTGATGCCTCTATAAAATAAGTTAAATTTGGTCTCCTCGAATTATTCGTGTTTCTTTGTCTGATAAATAACATATCTGATAAAATTATGGATATACAAAATGTTATTAATACAATAACATTTTTGTAACTCAATTTTACTATTTATTCTCATCTATATTTTTCATAATAATTTAATCACATAGTTAATAAAAATCAAATTATATAAAATTAGGTACTAGCAATTCTAAATTATATACGGATAATATAAAGTTTATTATAAATTTAAGTGGATAATTATTACCAAATTATTAAAACTATATTATCGATATAAATATATTTTACAACTTAAATTTTAAATAATTTATAATAGATTTTCTATTAAACTTATTACATTTAATAATAGTATACTAAAAATGTAAAATTTGACTACTATAACTCAAAAAAAGTTCACAAAGTCATTTTACACATGCAATCAAATTACATGCATAATACTAGCACGCTTTAACCATACACAAATTTGTAACATCAATTTATAATTTGGAGTATATATATTATGTACAGTCAAAGCTAGACTTACTAAAATCAAATTAACAATATTCTTTGAGTTATACTAAAATATAAAATTATATTACCAATCTAACTATGATATAAGAAATTTAATTGTATATAAAACAATTATATAATTTTACATACTTGAGTTAAGTTCTACTTGAGAACGAATGTAAATAAAGTAAGAATGTCTGAATTTGTACATAATCGCCTCCCAACCACTCCCACAAAACTCCGAAAATTTCACTAAAACCTGACTCTCCCTTTCCTCCAAACTCCTAACCTAAACACGCTTCTTCTCCCACTTATAGCACTTCCTCGGTAAATAGAGATACTCAAGCAAACTCTAACCTCTCTCGAACCTACCTCTCTAACCTTTACTCTGAATTCTTTGATGACTTCTAGCTAGCTGCTTTTTTCTCGAGTTCTTCACGTAAAAAAATCAATCAGGAAGGATCTTCAAGCGTTGCTGCTTGCTGCCACGAAGGGAGCTATCTCCCTCTAACCCACTTTTTCTAATAAATACATTCTTCTGGAATGTAAGGGGTATGAATGATCTCTCAAAGCATCGAACAATTCATAACTAGCTTCAACATCGTTCTATTTCTTTTGACGCTTTTTTGGAAACTCGTGTACAGAAACCCAATATAAATCATGTTCTTCAATTGGTATGCCCAGGCATTCTCTGCATTTCTAATTATTTTCTGCTTCTCTTGGTCAAATCTGGCTTGTCTACAACCAGTAGCTCACTGTTTTGGTGATGGAATCCTCATCTCAAGCCATCACGTGCTCGGTCCAACGTGGTATTGAAGTGCCTATTTATTGCACCTTCATTTATACCTCCAACTTCCAATCTGATCGAGAGACTTTTGGAATCATATCTGCCATTGTTGTCAGGCACATAATTTGGCCTCTCATTTGTGGATGCTAGCAGGTGACTTTAATGAGATTGTATCCCCTTTGAAATCTTCTGATCTGAACGTCACTCACTTTACTCCGCCAGTGCTCTCTATGATGTCATGCTTTCGTGACTATGATCTCTTTGACTTGGATTTCTCGGGACCCCTCTTTACTTGGTCTAATCGACAAGATTCAAACCCGGTTGCCAAGAAGATTGATCTTGGTCAATGATACCTGGATGTTATCCTTCTAGTCAAGCTTTGCCCTCTTTGAACCTGTAGAAACTTCGGACCACACTCCCTGCCTCATCCGCATTTCTGATATGCTTAGGATTTTAACATATTTTAGAAGCATTATTTAGCATGTTTTGCATCCATATCATAATATGTGCACCATTTTAGAGGCCTTTTAGGCTTATTTCCATACTTTACACTAGCATCGCATACACTTTGCATAAAGAGTGAATTTTAGATACTTTGGAGGCTTTTTGGAGTATTTTGGCTGCAATTGGATACAAGGAGTCGTTTGGATCTTATTGGAATGCAAAGAAAGATAAAAGGAAACAACTAGGATCGAGATCTCTCACGCCTTGCAGCATGGCCTTTACCATGGAGTGCGAGTCTTTTGGAATCAGGCAGCTCAAGTCCTCCTCGAACTTAGGCCTTGATGTTGAAGCGGCAAGCACTGATCAAAATTTGACTTTGGTATATGCAAGCTCTTACCTTTCTGAAGATACTCACTCCTCAAAGTTTTGAATCACAATAACACCTGCGAGCCTTAGCGTTTATGAAGAATAGAGCATGCCTCCAACCCATCACTCGAAGTTCTACCTTCGAGTAATCTGCCTTAATTTTGTTTTCTTGACTTTTTCTAAGTCGGTGTTGACTCTTTAGGTTTCTTTGTATTGGTCTATAAATACACTTGTAGCCCACAAACATCAGTATCAACGTTTTATTTCCCAAATAAGCAAAGTTTTAAGTTGTTCTTCTCTCTTTTCTCTAAATTCTTTGCCATTTTAATGCTAGATCCTTGTTAGATCATTAAGGTATTTACAATTCTGATCTCACCATTTTATTTAGTTTTTTTTGCTCCTTCTATTTATACATTTCATTTCTATTTCCAAGTTTATGCATTCTTTCCTGAAATATGAGTAGATCTCTTAGGGTTTTGTGAGGAGATGAGTTAGATTATAGCTGATTTAGGTTTCTCTTACCTTGTTCAAGTTTTTTATGCATAGATCTCTCTATTTCTAAGTATTCTTAATGCTAATTTCAACCTTATCACTTGAGATTTGATATGTTGCATTATGCACCCACAAGGTGTTCGATTAAATGCTTGGATGAACTTGGATTTTGTATTAGCTTCTCTGATCCAAGAAATTGGTAGTTTAGAGAGTTGGTTGGCTTTTTTATATTGTTTCTTAGCGCCATCCTGAAGGTAAATCGCCTAATGATTTGGGTCTCGTTGCATTTCAGACTGAGTTTAGTAGTTATGAGAACAATATTGATTACTTGATTGTGTGAATCTATGCCTAGAGATCCCATCAATAGTTTGTTGAACAAGTGTACAAGACCCTAGTTAACCCATAATCGATTACCCCAACCTCCTCAGAGACCCATCTTTTTCTTATAGTCACTTGCATTTTCATACTCTGTTTTATGCTTATTGATCTGTTTTTATCTTGCTCTATTTTATTTCTAATTTTTTAGATTGTGACACAATCTTTGTATATATGATTGGCTTGTATTAGGATGATCCTTTTAGTTAGCATAACACCCATATGGATTGACACCTTTCTGCGCTACAACCGATTGTTGAGTTAGGCATTAGATAGCAGCAAAGATTTGTTTATCAAATTGGCGTTGTTGCCATCTGGGTGATTCTCTTTGCTACACTCGGAGACTTGGATTTCTTGAGACCAAGTTTCGTTGCTACTAATCTGTTTTGTTGTTTTTGGTGAAGTTACAAGAGCCCTTGGAGGTTGCACTCACAAGAACAGCCGCGAGGCCAGCCTTCCGTCGTGTCTTCTCTAGTACTCGCCAATTCAACTTGACTTATGTGAGTTGAGCTCTGCCTTATGAGTTGGTTTTTTGAGGTTGATTCAAAAAAGATCAAAAGGAAACCAGAATTCGCTCAAATACTTGGACAACATCCATTTGCTTCCAAGAGAACGTATAGAGCAAAAGGAAAGGTTTTAGGTTAACAACACACAAGAAGCTAATATGGACCCTAACACTACTCCTCTAGGAGACACCGATGGTACACCACCTCCTCCACATGTTGCAGCTCAAGCAGTAAAGGCTCAAGTTTGATGTCCAAGGTGTATTAGAGCTGGTGATGCACCTAATATTCACACTCAGCGGCATGGTATTTTGCCACCAGCCATACCCAACAACAACTTTGAGATCAAAAGTGGTCTAATTTCTATGGTTCAAGGTAAAAAATTCGATGGGTTGCCTTCTGAAGATCCATTGGACCATTTAGACGAATTTGAGAGGCTTTGTAGCTTAACAAGGATCAATGGTGTGAGTGAAGATGCACTTAAGCTGAAATTATTTTCATTCTCACTTGGAGATAGAGCATATCTATGGAAAAGCACCTTCCACCATGAACAATCACTACTTGGCCTGATTGCAAGAGAGTGTTTCTTGCTAAATTTTTCTTAAACTCGAGGACTGCCAAGTTGAGAAATCAAATCTCCAGTTTTGTTTAGAACAATTTCGATACTTTTGCTGAGGCATAGGATTGATACAAATCTTACCAATCCCAATTTCCACATCATGGTTTCACTGATGAGACTATTCTGAGTAACTTCTACAAAGGAGTTCACCCTAGAATTCTGATGCTATTAGACACAGCTAGTCATGGGAATTTTGTGAATCAAGATGTGGATGATGGTAGAGCATTGGTTGAGAATTTGACACTTGCAGATGGGCAGTATTGTGAGGGTTATGATAGGATTGTGAGAGGTACATCAGATTCAGATCCAACAACAAAGAAGGACCTGAAGATTTTGCATGAGAAGCTGGAAAGATTGTTGATGGTTCACACCAAGCAGGTAAACCTTGTGCAAGATGATGAGCAATTTCAAGAAGGGAAGGAAGAACAGGTTGAAGAAGTCTGCTTTGTTTAGAATCAGGGTACAAACAAGCTATAAGTCAACTACAAGAAAAATCCAAACTTGTCTTATAGGAGCACTAATGTGGCCAATCCACTAGATCAAGTGTACCCCCCAAAGCCTAATCAGCAAAGAGCATGGATTCCCAAGGAGCAATATCACCAAAGCTTCCAACCAGCACCTGCTGCACAACAAGCTCCAACGCCTACTCAGCCTAAGCAACATGAATTCATAGACATGTTACAATATATTCTTCAAGGCCAAACCACACAACAAGCTGAGATTACAAAGAAATTTGTTGAGGTGCACAAAAGGATCGATACATCCTACAATGATAGAAACTACAAGTTCGAAACTCTGAATGCCCGGTTGAAATATATAAAGAGCCAGCAAGCTTCTTTCTCTGTCAAAAAAGTGGTCAGCTACATGGCAAAGCTGTGCAGAATACCAAGGAGTATGTTGCTCAATCTATCACTCTACAAAGCGGCAATGTGCTACCTACTAGTGGTGAAGTTAAAGAGAACACTGAAGATGGCATGATCCAAGAAAAGGAGGGAAACAAGCTGAAAACTCACATCCACTAAAGGCCTCGCAGGTACACCTCACCTTCCACTTCGAGCTGACCCTTCAGGTACTCAAAAATCTGCTGATGCTAAAGACTTGAGCACACATGTGACTCAAATTCCAGTTAAGCCTAAATCAACCTTTCCTGGACGCCTGAAGAAAGACCAGACTGAGAAATATAAGAGTCTCTTTGACAAGCAAATGAAAGAGATTGAACTGAAGATACCTATATTAGATGCATTTTCTCTCATACATCAATATAAGAAATTCCTAAAAGAGGCCATTAAGGAGAAGTCTAAGGAAGTGAAAGGTCAATCTCTTGAGACCAATGAGTGCAATGCCGTCATATTGCCTATGCTACCGCATTAGCAGAAGAGGATAGTGATAGAGAAGTTAGAGGATCCTGGAACATTCACTTTACTATGCTCATTGGATCATTTAACCTTCAACAAATGCCTTTGTGATCTTAGAGCTTCAATTAGCCTTATGCCATTGTCTGTTGCTAAAAGGCTTGGATACAACACTTACAATCCTTGCAAGCTCTCTTTGATCCTTGCTGATAGATCAACTTGTTTGCCTCAAGGTCTTTTGGAGGATTTGCCAATCAGGATCAGAAATGTGGAAGTACCCACATATTTTGTGGTGCTCGAAATGTATGAAGAACCACATGATCCTCTACTACTTGAAGGTCATTTTTAGCCTCAGATGGAGCCATGATTGATGTCAAGAACATAACCATTGTGATATATATGGTTTGTAACACATTTTAGGAGTCTTATTTAGCCGTTTTTACATGCATATCTAATACATTCTCGTCATTTTAGAGTCCAAATAGCTTCATTCACTTGCATCAGCATGCATATTGCATTTGAGGGAATTTTAGGTACTGAAAGTGCAAAAATGGAGTGTTCTGGACTAGTGGCTGCAAAGAGATGCAAAGAATCAGCACTTGGAGTGTGATTAGAGCTGGGAAAAAACATATGAAGCTCGAGTACAGATCGAGTCCCATCAGGCTTGAACTGGAGTGGAGTGGCAAAGGACATGGGAAGCACTCAAACTGTAAGCTGACACTCGAACAAACGCATGTTGCGCTGGAGCTGCAGTTCGAGTGTATTGTATCTTAAGACGCAAGGTTTCTTATCATGGACCTGATCAGCATCTCGATCGAGCTTGGCTTCAACTAAAGATTGGGATTTTTCTTACTGGGCAGAATTCCACTTAAAGTTGTACTGGGTCTTCTATATACTGGGAGTTTTTCTAATTCTGGATCTATCTAGTTTTTATAGGAGTGATTATTCTTTTTTGATGAAGCAGACTGAGCTCTTTGCAATTCCAGAACAAATCTTTCTGATTTGGGTTTTACGTTTTATGCAATTCAGATTTACATTCAGCATTGAATGCAATATTCATTCAAGTTTATCATCTATGTTATCCAATATTGATTTCGTGTTTAGCGTTAATTTCATGAATTCTGAGTAGTTACCTAGGACTCTTGAGGATGAGTTAGATCAGCGTGAAGCTTAGGTTTTCTAGGTTACTTGAGGTTAGAACTTTTAGGATCTCTTCTATTTTGGTGCGTTAATTACTAGCTCTATTGTGATCAACTAGAGCTTGTTCTAAGACGTTCTAGCATCTGATCGATGTTTGATAGAGCGTCTGACTGAACCACTTCAGAGATTTATATGCTCGACTCGAGAGATCGAATGTTCGAGGTGTGAATTGGCTCTAAGCAGGTTGATCATTCATGTCGGGTAGATTATAAAACGCCTATGGGGATAGGGTCTGTTAGTAGTCAACTCGAGTTTGTTTGCCACGAGAGTGGATTCACTATTATTGTTCTTGCTGCCTAGAGATTAGCTTTATTAAGTGTTGTCAAGTGCCTAGTTGGCTTAAGAGTCACGCTGATCCGTGACGCTCACTCCTCAGGAACATGTTTTCTTTGTTATTGATGATTGATTTGTTCACTTTTATTTTAAGTTTGATATAGGTTGTTAGACAAACCATACTTTGATTGGCTTGAATTAGAATAGTTTACTGCATTCTGAGTGATAACTACATTCCCAGTTGGATTAACACCTATTATACTACACCGACACATTAGTGTAATATGATTTGACAACCTGAGTAAAATCTTGTTATCACATTGAGCTGTATTTGGGTAAGGACATATGGCTATAGTTTGATTTGAAGGATGATTCAAAGAGGCTAATGATTGCAGGCCAGAACTTTGTGATCAAAAAAGTTGTTGATAAAGTGGTTGTTGAAACTAATGAGGAGGGGACTCTGGTTCCTCTCCCTTTACCATACTGATCGGAAGTATAAAGAGTTGAGCTTGAGACAACAAGCAAGCTCACTTGGGAGGAAGTCTCATGAATATCCTTGGTATATACTTTTTCTTAAGTTTTTACTACTACTTTTGTTTCATTTTGCAATCTTTTTCTATCTTTTCTTGTGGGTTGGAGTGTCAATTTTCCAGGTGTTTAGCTTCATAGGACCAAGTTTTATGTTCTTGGCAGCAATTAGTGAAGGTTGAACCCTAATAAGCCAAGAACTAGCCACCCTCGAACCTACTACTCGCAGGCATCATATCAAGTTCTGGGTTTTCTTGGCTAGATACTCGAAGCTTGACTTCGAGTAGGTAGCTCAAGTAGTGTCCAAATCGTTCTCTAAGCTTCACTAAAGGGCCCAGTTAAGCAGCCAAACAAATGTATCCTTTTTGTGGTAATGTATTAAGTGAGTGATGTCGTTTAGAGACATATCTTGGAGTATTATGTCTTGATCCCCTATTGACATCACCCAGCTCACTATAGCACATTACCCTAATACTTAGCCAATTAATTTCATTCTTTTAGCATAACTCATTGCTTAATCTGTGGACCTCTTTCAGAATGATTTAGGGTTAAGCACCTATATATCCATACTAAACCAACTCCATATATATATATACGTCTGTGTGTGCATGTAAGTGTGCGCGCGCGCTATACTCTTGTCTTTAGATATTTTTAATACAAGAGAATGATCGATATTAAGGAGTCGGGCTAGTCACTGAACATGATAAGGGTTTTGGGTTGGTTAAAGAGAATGGACAAAACAGTACTCGATGCCTGATCTACGAGTGGCCTATGAGAGGCAAGGCCCATTAAGGCTTCTATAAAGTGTGGTCAACTTGACTACACCATGGTTTGCGAGTGGGACTAGTGAGGCTAACTAAGGTTAACCTAACTCCACCATGGTCATAGAGGAGTACGATGGGAGTTAAGGATCTGAAGGCCAGATTTGAACCAATTTGAATTCAAGGGCTGAGATTTGGTCAGACCTGCGAGGGATAGTGATAAGGCGAGTAAAGGGCTGTCCTTTGAGCCATATTTTTTTGTCCCCCAATCAATGCAGCTTGCTCCCCACGCCCAAGATCTCCTTCCCTCTATAAATACACCATCGGCCTCACAATCTCTCCATAAAAAGCATCAAACACTTCCTCTCACTAAAAAATTCTCTCTCTAGATTTGCGAGTTCTCAGAAGAAGAAGCTCTACTCGTAGAACCAGCACAAGGAGAAGCAGCAAGGACTGAGTTTTGATTCTCTGGGTTTTGACGAGTTGAGTTCTACCCTTGCCACGCCTACCTTCGAGGACAGCGCAAATATGCCTCTCCACATTGTACCAGTGGAAGAAAGACTCCAGTGAGCTATCCAGGCCTGTACAACTACACACTTGAGGATTTGAACGCCTCAACATCACACCTCTTTGACTTCAAATGAGGTACCACACTCCTTCCCACCATTGTATAGACCACTGCGTTTTAATTGTTTTGTTTTATGCTTGTCAAGAATCTCTTTTAGACTTTTATCCATACAAGGGACTGTGTGATTTAAGTTTGGGAGAGGGTTCTAGAGTACATTTAATTATGTTTTTTGCTCTTATTTTTGATTATCATCTTAGAACATGCATTCATAAGTTTAATAAAAATCCAAAAAGACTTTTCTTTTAGCACAATTATGCATCCTGAATTCTTATAAGGCATAGAAAAACACAAAAAATTAAAAAACTTTTCAAAAACAGCAAAAATTGAGTGTCATGTAATTGCATATAATGTATGATTGAGTCTAGATTCATAGGGAATTATAAGGATGATAACCGCTTAGACTTGCTGATTGACATGCTAGATTCAAAGCCCTAGTTTCTAGGTTCTATGTTGTATTTCATGCTTGTTCTGAAAGTTAAATCCGAACCATCTTAGAAATGTTTAGCTCAAGTCTCACGCCATGACTGGACATGTTTTGATTTGATGCATATCCTCATTAAGTGATAACCATAATTCTGATCTTTAAATATCATGTCTATGCATCAACTCTGAATTAGTGAATTGCCTAGAATACTTGGATTTTCTTTCCCCTTCATGCATCTACCTTGCTAATCCAAGTAGGAACCCACCATGCAGCACTATAATCTCTTTTCAAACCATTCTATGCTTGATGTGTGATTGTGAGGTCTCTTTTCGGTCTAAACTTGGCATAAAATGTTAGGTGGGAGCCGACAAAGTTATACCTTCATGTAGTTTCTAGTTTACAACTTTTGGACCAGACTAGGATTAGGTGGTTTCGATTGGGTGTGGGATTGCTTATTTAAGCAGAAAAATGGAATGAATGAAAGAATGGGTAAAAATCAATAGATCTAGGGGGAGAAAGGGACGAAATCATATGCTAAGTGTAGTAAAGATTTTTGGGTAAGTAAATGTAAATAAGATTTTAAGAACAAAAAAGGAAAGATTGACCAAAAAGTCTAAATGTCTTAAGAATTAAGAAGTAAAGGAACGAGAACTATAATATATACAACCCAAAACTGCTAGAAAAATCTAAGGAAACCCCTTTCCCTAGACTAGAAATAGAAAAGCTTGAAGTAAAAAATGATCTTATGGGCAGAGAAATAAAAAAAATGCCTTTAGTGGATGGATAGAATAGGATCATATTCTGGGTTAGATTGGCTAGGTTGAGATCGATTTTGGTGCATATGGGTAGATGGAATCATAACTTTGTATAAGGTTGTTGGTTCTTACCTTTAACATTATGCTAAAGCTTAGTCCATTCATTAGTGATCCTTTGTGCGATGATTAACCAGTTACTTATAGAGATCACTTTAGTCTCTAGACTTTACCCTTGACCAAACAAATTCTTAGGTTATGCATAGATTGATTCACAGTTTCTGAGCTAATGAATGTTAAGAGGATAGGTTAATTTGAATGCATAATTAGGTTGTCATTGAGATTATATGGGATTGTGATTAATATGGCTAAAGTTTTAAGTAAGGCTTGTTTAGACTGCCACCTTAGGACTCGAAACTAGGACCTTAAGTTTCGCATTATTTCAGCATGTTTCCGGTTCTTAGTTCTCAGCATTGCAACCTCTTCTCCATCTTTGATCTTTTCACTTGCTTGAGATCAAGCAAGATCTAAGTTTGGGGAAGTTGATATGTTAGGATTTTAACATATTTTAGAAGCATTATTTAGCATGTTTTGCATCTGTATCATAACATTTGCACCATTTTAGAGTCTTTTTAGGCTTATTTCCATACTTTACACTTGCATCACTAATATTTTGCACAAGGACTGAAGTTTATGTACTTTGGAGGCTTTTTGGAGTGTTTTGATCAAAATTGGATACAAGGAGCCATCTGGACCTTATTGGACTCCAAGGAAAGATTGAAGGAAGCAGCTAGGATCGAGATCTCTCACACCTTGTAGCATGGCCTTGACTTTGGAGTGCGAGTCTTCTAAAATCAGGCAGTCAAGTTCTCCTTGAACCTAGGCCTTGATGTTAGGGCTGTGAGCATTGACCGGATGTTGACTTGGTGGACACAAATCTCACATTTCTGAAGATACTCACTCCTCAAAGTTCTGACTCGAAACAATACCTACTAGCCTTAGTATTTTTGAAGAACGGAGCAATCCTCCACTCCCTCACTCGAATTTCCACTTTTGAGTAGTCTTCCTTAATTTTGTTTCCTTGAATTTTTTTAAGTCGGTGTTGACTCTTAGGTTTTCTTGTATTGGACTATAAATACACTTGTAGCCCACAAACATAAGTATCAACATTTTTTCCCAAATAAGCAAAGTTTTAAGCTCTGCTTCTCTCTTTTTTCTAAGTTCTTTGAAATTTTAATGCTAGATCCTTGTTAGGTCATTAAGGTATTTACAATTATGTTCTCACTATTTTATTTAGTTTTTCTTGATCTTTCTATTTATGGGTTTCATTTATGTTTCCAAGTTTATGCATTTTGTCATGAAATCTGAGTGATCTCTTAGGGCTTTGTGAGGAGATGAGTTAGATTATAGTTGATTTGGGTTTTTATTACCTTGTTCGAGTTGTTTATGCATAGATATCTTTATTTCTAAGTATTCTTAATGCTAATTTAAACATGATCACTTGAGATTTGATATTTTGCATTATGTATCTCCAAGGTATTTGATTAAATGTTTGGTTGAACTTTGATTCAGGATTAGCTTCTCTGACCCAAGAGATTGGTAGTTTAGAGAGTTGGTTGGCTGTTCCAGATTTTTTCTTAGCGTCGTTATGAATGTTAATTGCCAAAAGATTTGGGTCTGGTTGCATTTCGGACTAAGTTTAATAGTTATGAGAATAATATTGATTGCTTGATTCTGTGAACCTATCTTAGAGATCCCATCAATAGTTTGTCGAACAAGTGTAGAGGACCTAGTCAACCCATAATCGATTATCCCAGCCTCCTCACAGACCCATCTTATCCCCTATTGTCACTTGTATTTTCATACTCTGTTTTATGCTTATTGCTCTATTTTTATCTTACTCTGTTTTATTTCTAATTTTTGAGATTGTGATAGAATCATTGAATATATAATTGGCTTGGATTAGAATGATCCTTTAAGTTCTGAGTGCTAGCATAACACCCTTATGAATTGACATCTTTCTGTGCTACAACCAATTGTGCAGGTAGGCATTAGATAGCAGCAAAAATCTATTTATCAATTTCCCCTCCCCTCCCTTCTTTTGGCACTAGACCTTTCCAATTCTTCAGCTACCTCATAAAAGCCTTTCCCCTCCTTGCTTGAGACTGTAAACCAATCATGGATGCTGGTGGATCATAGTGTTTCCTCTCGCGCGGCCTTCTCACTCATGTTGAAGTGCTTAATGAGGCCCTTGAAATGCCTCTCTTTTAATAACTATAGTGACATCAAAAAGAAGGTCTTAGATGCTAACGCTCGGCATTCGAGTGCCTCCTCCAACCAGAAACCTCAAGGACCCGCCAACGCTCATGAAATCCGGGTCGGGCGGTCATTGAGTTAAAATCTAAAAAAAATTTGATTGACATATGCTGCACTTGCTTGCTAGAGCCACCTTAGGGAGATCGAGAAAAGTTTTTTCAAGCAGAAATCTCGCATCAAATAGCTTGCCGAAGGCGACTAAAATACAACCTTTTTTCGCAGGTCTATGCTGTTTTGCAACTCAAGGAACCGGATCTCCTTAATAAATATTGGATAATGGTAGCTTGCTGTCCTCGCCTGAAGCTATCACACCTCGCTTCCTGCTTTCTCTCTTTTTTCTGTCCAAGGCTATTGGTTTTGGTCCTTACTTTGGTCTCCCCTCCTCTTTCCATACTGCTTCACTGTATGATCATATCTGAGTTCAAGGCATGATAATCCCCTGGGTAAACCTTATCTGGCATCATCACCATATCCCCAAAAACTCGGATGCTGCTGGGTCTTCACTCTCAACCAAAATCCAACTAAAGACCGTTTACGTTTCAGGGACCTCACAGTTGATCATCTCTGCCTCTTATACCGCCAAGTAAACAAATCTAGAGACCACCTATTTTTTGAATGTCCCGTCTCTAGCTGTGTTTAGGCTGCAATACTCGAGAAGCTTGATCTCCCAATCCCCAAACTCTTGGTCCTCTATTTTATCTTGGCTTCCCTTGGCTTCTCCCTCCTCCACCATTTGGCGGGCACTCCTCCTAGTCTAGCAAACAGTGATTTACGAGCTTTAGCGTGAACAAAATAGGTGCCTCCACGACAGAAATTTTCTCCCTTTCTCATCTACAGTCAAGTTGGTGGACCTCTATGTAAGAAACAAGGCTTCAGCCCTCACTAGAGCTAGCTCCAAATGGGGCTCTCGCATTATACAGGCATGGTTCAATCATTACAGGCTCCTCTTCTTCACCTCTCCTATTTTACTTTTCCTTATTTTGATGTGGGCAGATCGTTGAAAACATCCTATTTTTGATCTAATGAAAACAAGTTACCAAAAACAAACTGTTATTTCGTCATGGTTTTTAACCAAAATCAGTGAGTATACCGTCTACTGGATATTAAACTGCGGTTCATCTAGTTATTTTTTGGTTAATTCCGCGAATTAAAAAAAAACACAAAAATGTTAATAAAAGTGTGATTGGCACGTAAAGTGCGTTACAACTTTTTCTTTTTTTAATTTCGCCATGCCCCGATGTGCACAATCTAACCCAAATAATACACAGCATTAATTTTTGACCTAATCGTAAAAAATTAACAAATCCTAAACCCTTTCTTTTCATTTGACTAAAACACCAAACTACTTTTATGTTTCCACGTGGGCTGTGTAATCTAATAGTGTTCGTCTATAGTATAATATAATAGCATGCTATTTTTTCTTCTAGTTTAGAGGGGATATTTTAAGAGTGAAAATAAAATATATTTAGAATATTTCTTTTTAGAGTAAGATATAGTAGAATACATTAGAGTAAAATACACCTCCGTTATAGAGTTTATCTATTTTAGAGTGAAAATAGATGAATACATTGGAGATGATCTAAATATAGAAGAAAAAATAACATGTTTTTATTTTAGAGTCAAAAATAGAGGTAAGTTGGAAAGATTTGATCTAAAATAGCATTTAGAGTCAAAAAAATATAGATGGGTCGGAGATCCTCTAATGGAAGATTATTTCTTCTACTTATAATAATTAATTAATATAAAATTAAATGTACAAATAAATACCGAATTGCGTGTATTTACTGAAATGCCAATCTTTTTAATTAGCCAAATAAAATTGACGTTATGTTAACCATGCCAATCCGAAACCAATTTAAGTCCAATATTAACAAAAGTTTAATGCCCCTTAGTGCTGTCTATGGATTGTTAATGATAGTACGCAACACAATGTTTTGAGACATAATGTTAAAGATTTCAAATCGATATTCTTCTTAAACGAAATGTCAAAGTTCCACATACTCCAAATTTCAAAATACCTAATCAACATATCTCGCAAATCTGAAATATACTCTTAATGGAATTATAGATAATCTTTCATGTGTTTCTTTTCGGAGAAGACGATCCTCGAAGAAGCTCCCACATGTGTCAGTCTTTTTACTTCACAAGAGGCATTGAATCACTGTGTCATCAAGATGCTTTTAACCCTTCAAACCTTCTGCAGAACTCTTTAGTCCCTTTGAATCCTCTTTTCCTACCCATGTCTTTGCCAACACTAAACTTTCTATTTCAGCTAAATTTCTTGATGATATTTAACCCTCTACTTCAACCAGCGGCCTCGACATTGTATGAACCCTGTACGATAGTTGTGGCCGTTGACCTTGAATTTAACTTTTGGAGCGCGACCTT
>OVBA01003874.1:0-25854 GCA_900406435.1 Lepidium aucheri
CAAAAACAACCTAAAATGGTACTCTAAAACCTTTAAAAATCACACTCATCAGTTATGCTCAACGATATTCTCCTCATACCCAATTACTCCACACAAGTTTATCCTCGGCTCTCCAATTGGATATGTGGTGGTCCTACTCACCTTCTCGAGCATAACTATCTTATTGAGGAAGTCCATCTTATTCCCCACAGTGTTGAGGAAAGTTCTACCTAAGATCAATGAAACCTTACAGTCGGCTTCCATCTACACAATCGTAAAGTTGGTCGGAACAATGCACTTTCCTATTTTCAGAGGGTAGTCCACAAGCTTCCAAACTAGTACCTTTGATGAGGCATCTCCAAATGAAATCGTGGCTGAAGTCTCTTTCATGTTCTCAACACTTAGCAGCTTCACAATCTCATATGATAGAACATTAACGATCGCATCAAAGTCACGCAAGGCATCATCAAAGCTATTGTACAAGGTTCTACAAAGGTTCCTTGATCACCTTCCTTAGACAGGATCTTAGGCTTTGGAGATCAGGTGTCGAGGTTAGATTTTATAGTGAGGATCTCCTCGACTTTATCCTTGTTTGGATGAACGTTCTGCAAGAACCGCACTTGCTCTCCAACGCCATAAAGCCGCTCAATTCTCGGTAATGCAACACCTATCTCACTCATCTGAAATTTGAAGTGGGAGAGCACTCTCTTTTGTGCTTTGGTGAGAAACCTACCCGAAAAAGGAAGTGGAGGAGCGTAGGGTCTAGCTCATCATTTGATTTGGTGGTGTCAGCTACCTTGGAATTTCCCTTTCTGCTATTGGGAATTTGGTCTTCAATGCCCAAGATTCTATCCAATTCAACCACCACGTGTGTGTCCTCTACGGGTTGTTTGATCAAATCCCTCAGCTCATTTGGTCTCCTATTTGCTTCAGCTACTGCAAACTCTTCCTTAGTAACCGCAATTGCAAACTCGACGTACCCATCTTCGTTGTCGATCAAGAGCTCCTTAACAAGCTTAGTCTCTTCCTTCTCGACCTTAATGTCTTTGACACTGAATTTCTGCTTAAACTTCTTTTTCCCAAGCAAAACATGAAGCAGATTTTAATCTCTTCTATAGCTCAATTCTTCCCTTCATCATCGACGATGACATTGGATGACTCTCTCAGGTTTTGCTCTGGTTTTCCCCAAAGTTTTCCTGAAGGTCTTTGGCTTGTAGACGCCACTTGCGCCATTTTCTTTTCATCAGGTTTAACTTGAGAAACTATGCCATTAATTTTTCCTTGAAGCTCGTTGTAACCATTGTCCATCTTATCATTCACTTCATCAAATTTCCGGTTAATGTCTACTTGGCTCTTTGCATGTGGATCCATGAGTTGAGCTAGCATTCTCTTGACCTCTATATCTTGAGATGGAGGGGCGGAGTTCTTCGGTTGGTAGGCTTGCTGATTGTTCCCTTGGTAGGGTTGCTTAACATAGTTCTAGTTGTTTCCTCCTTTTCCTTGGCTCACATAGTTCTTTTGTTGGTATTGTTGTCCTTGATGTTGTTCAGGAGAGTAAACTTGGTCTTGTAGGTTCTCCACATTGTTGCTCCTATAAGAAATGTTGTTTTCCCATAATTTTGGTTCCTATACCCCCCCTGGTAACTACCATTGTTACCCACCACTTCCTCTTGAATTTCCTCACAGCCCTCAAAGTCCTCTTCTTGATTACTTGGTTTTCCGATATCATCTTCACCGACAAAGTTAATCACCTTTTTCCCAACAAGAAAGATTTCACCAAGCTTGTCAATCTTGTCACTCAGATCCTTGATCTTTTTCTACCCAACGCTCGGCTCTTTAGTATTCCGATCGTAGTCTCCTCCAAAACATGTGTCACTCTGGGCTAGATTCTCAAATAACTGCTCTGCTTATGTGCTTGTGAGATTGGCGAAGCATTTGTTGCTTGTCGTGTTCAATGCTTAGAGGACTATCTCATTCACTCTTCGATAGAAGATACCCAACAGATTCTCCCTAGACATGCCATGATGAGGGCAGCTCCTAGTGTACCCTTTCAACCTCTCCCAAAGCTTTAGGTAAACTCTTTGTTCCTCCTTTATTGAAGCTTGTGATATCATTTCTCAGCTTGACTGTCTTTTGCTTTGGGAAACACTTGGGGATAAATTGACTCTTCACATTCTCCCAGTTCGAAACTAAGTCTGATGGGATGTTCTTCTCCCATTGAGATGTGTTATTCCTTGAAGAGAATGGGAACAAGATCGTCTTCATGGTGTCCTCAGGAACACCATTGATGTTCATGGTTCTACACAATCTCTCAAAGTCATCTAGGAGATCGAGAGCATCTTCCAACGGCAGTCTGTTGTACCTATGGTTATGAACCATGTTGATTAAGCTAGATCTCACCTCAAAGTTAAGGAACGACAGGAATCCCTAGTCTAGCTTCCCGCAGATTGGGCTCATCAAAAGCTCCAATCGATCATTCCTCATGCGGTTCATATGGAGTAGCATTAGGTCGTGCTTCGATACCATTGTCATTCCCATCATGATAGGCTTCAGGTTTCTCACTGTTCTGGTCATCTATACCCAAGAAAGTTATGTGGTCCTCACGTTCCTTGGCCCGTTGCTCTCTAGCAAGTATCATGCACTATCTCAAGATGAAACAAATCTAAACCACTTTTATCAACTTGTCTTTGGTGCCTTTGAGTTTACATACACCTTCAAGAGAGTAAAGAAAACAACAATAGAGATGTAAGAAACAACGAAAATAAATAACTCTAGTCCAAAATCTATTCAAACTGAAAAGTCTAGTTGCATAGACTCCCCGACAATAGTGCCAATTTGATCACTCGCTTTTGCACACAACCAAATAAATACAATAAATGCAAACAACTAGTCGTTGGTTGCACTTGAAGTTTGAATTCACAAGGAGTCTAGAGCTAACGGGGTCCGGTTACAAGGAATCGACTTAAGCTAGAACCGATAGATATGGTTTTTGATGAAATAAAATGCTAACAATTTAAATAACAGCAAAGCAAACAAACAAATAAACAAGACTAAATCAATAGACGCAATGGATCTAAGGTTAGGAAATATGATCAAAGGGATGGCAATTGATTCAAGTAAATAAAAGGTTCTTACAGAAACACCATCCTAGTACATGAAGCTCATTCAATTAGGTTAATCCAGTCTTGTGGCATCAACTGCTTTGCAAGGAATAGGGAAACTAACCTCTCGTTTTTGAACCTAAAACTTGACAAGCATTAAAAACTAGTACACTAAGATTATTTTCCACCCTAACACTCAATTCTTGTTGGTTAGGGAAGGAAAACCACAAAAAGATTATTTCTTTCATTTCATCGAACACCTCTCGGGCAATGAATCTCTACCTTCAAGGTTACTAGCTGATCAGACTAAACCTAGCATCAAGTACACCTTAAGCGGAGGATCTATAGATCTGGCAATCCTAACAACAAGATTCTATCATGAAACCCCTAAATCACCTAGCCTTCAATCCATTAAGTGACTACTCACTCATATTGAAACACAACACAAAGCAATGGATAAACATGATTGAAATGCTAAAGATAAAAAGAGAAAGAATTAAGAGAAAACTCTTAATAGGAAGATGAAACAAGATAATTCATTGATCCATAAGAAAATCTTACAAAGTTATTCTCCAAATCTTCAATACAACAACCAAAGGATAAAGATTTGAAAACTTCCTATGATAGTGAAAGAAAGTGAGTTTGTTGGTTTGGACCAAAGGTCCTTACCTTTATATAGTCTCATAATAAACCCTAAAATGTGTTGGGTCAATCCGAGACAAATTGGGTCAGATCTAAAATGAAAGAAAATAGAGATAAGTGGTCCTAGGCAGGGGATTGGCTAAAACCCTAGTGGCATTGACCAGTGGCAGGCTGCAGCCAGATTGTGTGTCGTTCTGGACCGGATCGGCCAAAGCCTTGTCAGGTTTGGCCAAAGCCTCCCTGGCTTTGGCCAGTGTCGCTAACGTCTCACCCCAAATATGTCGGCTTTGGTCAAAGCCAGTTGGGCCTCGGCTGATCCAGGATGTATTGGCCGTGACCCAGAGTGGATTGGCCGATCTGCATTTCTTCTCTTCTCCTTGCCCTTGGTTTCTCCTTCTTCCTCGGCCTTTCTCCTCCTTGTTCCACCTTTCCTTGCCATTTTTCCTCTTCATGCATAAAGGATCCATCCTCATTCTGCTCATTGAAGCTCCAAACACCGAGAAAAGGATGAAAAAGATGCAAAACATGCAAAATATGCAAGCATCGAATCCTAGACTCTAAGGATGGAAAATAAATGTAAACTACTCTAGAATTGCTGAATATGCAACCTAAGTGATGCAAAAAATGCATGTAAAAGTGGTAAGTTACAGTTTATATCAACTTCTTAGAGCTAATATTCATTGCAGCCAAAGCCCCACCTTGTTACCCTCTAGAGCATCACATCAGTTTCTTCAATGGTTTGCACAACACAGACTGCAAAATTCTTAAGAGAAGCTTAATTCCCAGTCAATTCCTCAACAAGTTTAAGGACCGAAAGGATAACTGCCAGCGAATCCTCCTTCCATGCCAACACAGAACTTCACTCAAATGTTTCTCCAACATATACTTTGAAGACTCCGAAGATGAAGAATTTGAAGCAACGACCATCGAATCGGAACCATTGGTTAACACTCCATGGAACTTCAACATGATTAGCAGCTGATTAGATGGAGATTCTGATGGTTCTAGTTAGTGGGACGATGCTTTTTTCCATAGAGCACACCATCACTAGCCGAGGTATCCATTTTACCACCCTTTAGTATATATGTTTATAGTTTTCTTTCTTGCATTTTCTATCGCTTTTTCTCTTGGATTATGATCTCACCGAGACTGTAAGAAGTAAGTTCAGGGGAGAGGGCAGTAGTTGACATATTTCTTAGTTGTTTTGTTTTCCCATTCTTGAGTATTTCATTGTCTATATATTGTGTATGTGTTGCATCTCTTTTTGCATGCAAAATGTTTTCAAAAATACAAAAACATAACATATAGTTGCATTCGTATTTTAGGAGAATCTATGATTGCACATCATTTTTATAGGGAACAATGATCACTTTGTGTCATTAGCTTGCCGATTTAATCGACTAGTTGCACTCGAGTTTGCTTGAAATTTAAGGTTGCACCATGTTTTGATTCTCGGTTTGTTGTTCACATATTGGCTGAAGCTTGCAATGATTTGAAATCATTTCTTACTTAAGTAGACCCTAATTTGTACTTTTTAATAGTCATGTTATGCATTTGATGAGGATTCATGGATACACATACATACTTGGATCACCTTTCACCTTTGAGCGACATTTGTTGATCCAAGTAGTTGTTTCTCATTTCTAGAATAGTTTCCTACCCTAACTTTAACCTTCTTTCAAGCCATTGTTGATCGATGTGTATGTGAGGCCTTCTTCAGATGAGCTTAGTATAAAATGTTAGGTTTGAGCCAATAAGAGCAATATCTCATGTCGCTCTAACTCACGCTGTTTTTGGCTATAATAGGACTAGGTGTGAAACCAATTTTTGGGTTTGGGAGCTTATAATTTGAGATAAAAAGAGAGGAATGGTCAAAGAATTTCTTAGGAGAGAAAGGAAACAAAGAGAAAAGGATTGAATAAGTCTAGTAAAGGGTTTTGGTAAATTGCAAATATTTAAGTGGATTGAGCAGAGAAAAAGTAAAAGAAAATTCAAAAATCAAATAAGCATAGCCACAGTTGAAAGCAGAAGCCTAACCCACATGACATCTTAAGTGTTTTAGACACCTCTCCTTAAAATAGAATTGAGTAAAAGTAGCAAAAGAAATTATCTAAAAGCGATCAAGTAAAAGCCTTTAAGAAAGAATACAATTAGGGTCAAATTCCTTGGGTTTAGAATTACGAAGGGTGAAAATAGATAGTGTATACTTTGGTATATGAGATTATATTCTTGTATACATCTATTGGTTCTTACCTTTAGCATTCTAATAAAGTTCATTCTTTCATTGAGAGATACTTATGTTTGTGTATGAGCCTTATAATTGAAAGGGGCCATTTTGGTCCCTTAAGCTTATCTCTAACAAAATGAACCCATAGAAGTTGCATAGCATGATCTACAGATTTAACTTAATGAATGTCAAAAAGTATGACGGATTTGATTGTTTGTGTAGGTTCAGATTGAACCCAGATTAAGTTGTAATAAGTATGGTTAAAGATTTCAAGTAAGGCTTACTCGGTTTGCAGTCTTAGTTCGACCTCTTATATTAGCTAGCAATGGCATTTGAGTTCACGCATAGCAACCTTTTCTTGCAATCTTTTTGGTTGTTTGCTTGAGGGAAAGCAAAAGGTAAGTCTAGAGAAGTTGATATGCACTGTAATTACCCATTTTTGTATGCAGATTTTGGTATCTTTTATATCATTTAGGACACATATTCATCCGTTGTTGCATATTCATGCATCCATTTTGCACCAATGAGTCTAGGATTATGTGTTTGCATATTTTGCTTTCTTTGATTCTTTTTCTAGGAAATGGAACCTTGGTGGTTAGATGGAGATGAGCAAGGATGGACCATGGAATGACATGGGAAACAAGAAAGAAGAAGCATGGGAATCTAAGCTAAGGAATAGATATCCAAAGGACCCCTCCTCGATGTAGTCCTTGACGGACTAACATGATTCGCTGTCCGCACTCAACTTTGCAGCGACCGCGACACAAAGATCTCTCCTATAACGACTCAAAGTCGGATCAACCTAAGTCACGGCCTAATAGAAAACCACTCACGGCCACGACATGAAGGCATTTTCTGGTTGAGGGTTCCAGCCTAACCAACCCGAGGCGTGGCCTGCAATCCATGCATTGCGGCCGGGACACGTGACAAGAACCACTTATCTTCACATTTTTTCTAGGGTCTGACCCGATTTGTCCTGTGTCAACCCATTGCATTTTTAGGATTTTTATGCACTATTTAAAGGCAATGACATTTTTTAAAAACCACCAACTCATATTTTCTTTCACTCTTTCGGTAAAACTTTGAATTTATCCTTTGGCTACTTATATTTGGAGATTTGGAGAAGAATTAAAAGATCTTTTATGGATCAATGATTCATTTCTTGTTTCATTCTCCTATCAAGAGTTCTCTTAATCTCTTGTCCTTTTATCTTTACCATTTCAATCATGTTAATACATTGCTTTGAGTTGGGATTGAACATGAGTGAGTAGTCACTTAATGGATTGAAGGTTAGGTAGACCTAGGGGCTTGATGATGGATTCTATTGTTAGGGTTGCTAGATCTATAGATCCTCAAATTAAAATGATCTTAATCCTAGCTTTAGTCTAATCAACTAGTAACCTTGATGAAAAATATTTTATCGTCCAAGAGGTGCTTGATGAAATGTCGGAATGAATCTTTTTGTGGATTTTTCTTCCCTAGCCAACGAGAGTTGATGTTATGGTGGATAATGATCTTAATGAACTAGATTTTGATGCTTGTCAAGCCTTAGGTTAACAAACGAGAGTTTAGATTTTCTATTGCTTGCAAAGGGGTTGATGCCACAAGAGTGAATTAGCCTAGATTGAATGAGTTTCATGTCCTAGGATGGTGTTTGTGTTATGAACCATTTATTTGGTGGAATCCATTGTCACCCCCTGGATCATATTGCCTAACCCTAGATCGATTCCCTTTATCAACTGAATCTTGCTTGTTTCTTTGCATTGCTTTTATTAAAGTTGATAGTAGTTTAGTTTACCAAAAACCATATCTATTCGCTTTAGCTTGAGATGATTCCTTGAAATTGGACTGTGTTAGTTCTATGCTCTCTATAGGTTCGAACCTCAAGTGCTACAACTACATGTTTTTAAATTTATTGTAATTATTTGATAAACCAAAAAGCAAACATCACCGGTGATAGACTTCCAATCATTTCTATCTCTAGTCCAATCACCATCACAATACCCAACAATCTCAGTGTTTGAGTTATTTCCCATCTATATGCCATGTCCAAGACTTCCTTTGAGATATCGAAGTAGCCTCTCCACCATAGTCCAATGATGTTTTGTAGGAGCTTGCATATGCTGGTTGAGCTGATTCACGACAAAACACAAGGGCAGGACGGGTAATTGTGAAGCTTAGCTACTAGAGAAAATATCTCTTAAGTGCATACTCTAGCAACTATTCTCGCCTTATACCTCTTAGTCTCCCCCATTACCCTTTCATTTGATTGTGAAAACACACTTGGAAGTAACAGCTTTTTTACCTTTGGGAAGATCAGCCTCATCCCATGTATAATTCCCTTCCATTGCTTGAGCTTCATCACCTACTACATTTCTCCATACTTTCTTATCCTTGCATCTTCATTCTCGGCTGAATTGATTATACCTCTATTTTGATTATGCGAATATGTTAAAACAGTGGTTTACATTCATGTCTAATTACTAATGAAGCAAATGGGCCATAATTAATGGGCCTAATAATTAGAAAAAAACAAACAAAATCAAATGGACCATGCTAATAGCCTTTTTAAAACAAATATCCTTATGGTAGGAATAAAATTCGGCTCATCAAGTAGACTTGATGAGTCTGACGACTGAATGCTCTAGATCTCTGGTGTCATGCTGCATGAGATCCCTTCTTGCTTTAGTTATTTGACCTCAATTCCTTGGCCAAGTCTTTTTCTTCTTGTGTCAACTACGTCCTTAATCTTCTTGTCTTCCTCAAGCTTCTTCTCTACTAGCACGTCATGGTCTTCTTCCTCTTCGAGGTGCATGACACCAGAGGCTCCTTCTTCAACCTCCCTTCCAAGTTCATGTCCTTTCATGGTTTGCATCATGTACATCTTGTTACTTTCTTCACATGCAATGTCTAGTGTCACCTCGTGTGTTTCTACAACCTCAATCCAGAAGTTGGTCTCCTCCTCGACCTAGAAGGCTAGTCTTCTCTCACCTCCTTGCAACACCTTCTCATAGGCTTAGCAACATACTCGGATCTTCTTCCTCTTCGACCAGTGGTAATGGCCGATCATGGCCTCCATCTGATCGCTTCCTTTCCCGTGCTTTGACTTGTGCTCGATATCCAGCTAAATGTATCTTAACTTTTCCTTTTGCGTGCAACCACGTTAGGGCACTTGGTTCGTACCGAGAGAAGTGTGGCAGATCCACACGTTTCACCAGCCTAAAGGTGATATTTTCTTGCGGTTCTTCAGGTCAAGGGTGTGTTAGTCTCCACGTGATTGAGGTGGTGGCATGACATGAGTTGTATAGCCTTTTGGTAGGAAAGGTTGTTGGCAGCTTCACTCGACCATATTGTCAAGCCATTAGCGCATAGTGCTTTTTCATTGGATGCTTCTTCTTTTCAGCTTTAAACTTCACAACAAGGACCTTCGAGTATTATAACAAGCTTGTCTTACCTCATTTAGCAGACGTCACTATCTGCGTTTTAGATCCCCTCAAGGTGGAAAACTAAATGGTGCTTACAGATTCTTTGCGAGTGGGAAGAGTTGAAATCTCTCTTTCCAAGGACGTATGTGATTACTTTGTCTCAGTGGCATGGTGATGGATGTAAGCCACGCATAGGAGTTCGCATGCCTGGCTCTGATACCACCTAGTGCAGTGTGCAGCGGTAGACAAGAGGCTACAAGGACATATATGGATTTACAGATGAGAACCCTGCAAAGTGAAGATGGAGGTAGGCAGATTGGAGGCTCACAAACGGCTCCTTGGGACGGCGGCGTGGATCTCAAAGAGATAATGGATAGATATGCTCGACCTAAGTGAATTAAATCAACCTAGGAACCATCTACCAAGTTGCAGAACTTGAAGTTCATGCAGATCAGGCTTCTAGGTGTGGGAGGCATGTGCCTTCAATGATGGCTAGGGATTTGGTGAGTTCCTCTCTCAGAGTTTGAAGAATTCTCTGATTTTTATAAAAATGGTTCTGAAAACGATAGAGAAGGGGATTACATATTTATAGGGAGTTCAATGAGGAAATCCTAATAACCTAATAGGCCATGGGCATAGTAGTCTAATCTTTTATTAGTAATGAAGCAAATGGGTTTTAACAAATAATCCTATAAATTAGTCAAAAACAAAGTGAATTAAATGAACCATGTTAATGCGCCTATCACTAAACACACACATCAAAACAAAACAAAAAATCAAACCACTAAAAAAACTAAAATATGTACAATGATATAATGGGATTGCCTCCCAAGTGCGACTGTTTAAAGTCACTAGCTTGACTTTGTTGTCGAGTTCATCACTCTTTGAGACCCCTATTGGAGGCACAGGCATTCAGGTTTTTCATATGTGGAAAGGCCAAATTGGCCTTAGTTTCACCCCCGATGTACCCAATCACTCCAGAGAAACTAAGCTTTGGTGGCTGGATAGGATATGAAGTGGCTCTACTCACCTTCTCTAGCACAACCTCTTTTTTGAAGAAGCCAATCTTAGTTCCAATTGTGCTAAGGAACTGGGATCTTGCAATTAGGCTCCATTTCCAGTACTGTGAAGTTGGTGGAAACAATGCATTACCCAATTTTGATAGAGTAATCCACAAGGTTTCCAACCAGGTACTTAAACGAGGCGTCTCTAACTGAGATGGTGATTGTATGCTCCTGTATTTTCTCAACCCCTAGTAACTTGATGTCCCTCCCTAGGTAAAACCTTTGGTTTCAGTGGTGCCAAATCAAGATCGACTTTAGTGAGAAGGAGCTCATGTACCTTGCTCCATTTGGGCAGAATGTCTCGCAGGAATTTCAATTGCACTGAAACGCTATACTAGTTCTCTGTCCGAGGGAGAAGAACACTTAACTCACTCATGCTGACTTTGAAGTGAGAAAGCACCTTCTTTTGTGCTTTGGTGAAGAACTTTCCTGAATATGGGAGTGGAGGGACGTAAGGAGCGGGTCAACAGTTTACTTCTTGACACCCTCAGCCCCTTTAAGTCATTTCTTGATACCATTAGTTCCATGCTCGATGGCTTTTCTGGGAGTGTCTCTAAGCTCGTTTTCCTTCTTCTTGGCTTCAGCAGCCTCAAAGTCTTCCCTCGTACCAGAGTTAGCATCTCAATATATCCATCACCAATATCTAACAAAACCTCTCTACCAAATCGGCTCCTCACTAGCAGCCTTACTGTCCTTGACAATAAATTTCTACTCAAAGGTCGTGTTCCCAACTAAACCGCAGAGAAGCCTCACAGTCTCTTCAATATCTTTATCCATATCCTCATTGTTGAGGACCAAATTGCAATATTTTTTTGGGCTATGGTCGGGTTTTCCTAGTATTTTCTTGGAAGGCATTTTGCTTGTAAAAGCCACTTGTGCCATTTGGTTATCAAGAGACTTCATTTGAACCGTGATAACATTTATCATTCCTTGCAGCTCATTGTACCCATTATCCACTTTGGTATTGACCTGCACAAACTGTCTATTGACATTCGCTTGTCTCTTGGCCTGAATTTCCAAAAAGTGGGCAAGCGTACCCTTCAGTTCCCTATCTTGAGGTGGTGGAGATGAAGTCTTGGGCTAGTAAGGCTGCTTGATATACACTAAAATTATCCACTTTTCATGCATATTTTAGTCTCTTTTGCATCGTTTAGGACTCTTATTTATCTACCTTAGCATAGTTTGGCATATATTTTACATCATTAGAGTTTAGGATTAGAGGTTTGAATATTTTGTTTTCTTTGAGTCTTTTTCTAGGTGGAATGAGCCTTAATGACTGGAATGGAGATAGAGCATGGATGCACGGAATGGAGAGGAGAAGAATGGAGGAATGAATGAAGAAGGAGAAGGACTTATGCATGAAAGATGGGAACCAAAGAAGCTAATGTGAGGCCTGTTCCGGCCGAGACACATATGTATTGGCTTGAACGCAGCATGTAACGGCTACTACACATGGACCACTCAACTCGCACGCAATATCGGCTGGAACTAAACTTGTTTCGGCTGATACCCAACTTGTCCTAGCCATAATAGATGCAGCTTCAGCCGATACCCTACATGGTCCAGCTGAAACAATCTGCTTATATTAAGCTGTCAGGCGTTTCAGCCAATACAAGATGTTTACTAGTCGATACCAAGGGTATATCAGCCAAGAAGTGTGATGCAGAACCACTTATCCACACATTTTTATCTTAGGTCCGATCCCCTTTGTCCAGGGTCGACTCAGTACATTTTTAGAGTTTTATATTGAGCTATTTAAAGGCAAGGACCTTTGATCCAAGCCACCAACTCTTTTACTTTCACACTTTTGGAAAAAAATCAAACCTTTATCATTTGGTTGTTTGTTGGAGATTGGGAGGAGAATTTGAATATTATCTATTGATCAATGAATCATTTCTTGTTTCATTCTTCTATCAAGAGTTTCTTCTTATTCTCCCCTCCTTTTATCTTCATTTCAATCATATTTATCCATTTCTTTGAGTTGTGTTTGAACATGAGTGAGTAGTCACTTAGTGGATTGAAGGTTAGGTAGATTTAAGGTTTAATGATTGATTCTTGTTGTTAGGGTTGCTAGACCTATTGATCCTCCACTAAAAGTGTGCTTAATGTTGGGTTTAGGCTGATCAACTAGAAACATATATGGAAGATATTTTATCGTCCGAGAGGTGCTTGATGAAATGTCGGAATGAATCTTTTTGTGGGTTTTTCTTTCCTATCCAGCGAGGCTGATGTTAGGGTGGAAAATGGTCTTAGTGTAAAAGATCTTAATGTTTGTTAATCTTTAGGTTGACAAACGAGTGTTTAGTTTGCATACTGCTTGCAAAGAGGCTGATGCCACGAGGGTGGATTAGCCTTGATTGAATGAGTTTCATGTCCTTGGATGGTACTTGTTTTATGAACCCTAAAATATCTTGAATCTTTTGTTATTCCCCTGAATCTATTGCCTAAACCTAGATTCATTGCTTTTTATCATTTGAATCTTGTTTGTTTTGTTTGATTGTTTTCATTAAGTTGTTAGCTTTTCATTTTACCAAAAACAATCACCTATCTTCTCTAGCTTGAATCGATTCCTTGCAATCAGATCGCGCTAGTTTGAACCTCGAGTGTTTACAATGACTAGTTGTTTGACCTTGTTAGCCGCTTCATCACCATGTGCAACCTCGGGTTGCTCACTTCCTTGGTCAGCCATACCCAAGCGAGATATATGGTACTCTCACTCTTTGGCTCTTCTCTCTCTATTTTTGCTCTTATACACTCTCTTTCAAAGTGAAACAAGTCTAAATCATTATCACCAACTCTTCCTAGGTGACTTCGAGTTTGCATACACCTACAAGAGAGCAAAGAAAAATAAAAGAAGAATGTAAGTAAACAAAAAATTAAAGGTCTCTAGTGGCAAATCTATCCAAATCGAAAAGGCTAATTGCATAAACTCCCCCCAAAATAGTGCCAATCTGATCGTTTGCTTTTTCAAGCAACCAAATAAATACAACAAATACGAACAAAGCATTTGAGGTTCGAATCTACAGTTAGTTTAGAATTAACACAATACGATTGCAAGGAATTGGTTTAAGCTAGAGAAGATAGATGAAGATTTTTGTAACACTTAAAAGCTAACAACTTAATAAAAGCAAAAAACATTACAAACAAGATTCAAATGATAAAAATCAATAGATTTAAGACTACGCAATTGATCAAGAAGATAACAAATGATTCAAGATAGATTAGGGCTCATAACACAAACACCATTCTAGGACATGAGACTCATTCAATCTAGGTTAATCCACACTCGTGGCATTAATACCTATGCATGTAATTGGCAACTAACTCCCTTATTTGCTACCTAACGCTTAAAAAACATTAAATACAAGCTCACAAAGACATTTTTCCACCCAAACACTCAGCTCTCGTTGGCAAGGGAAGGAAAACCCGCAAAAAGATTCTTTCAAGACTTTCATCAAACACTTCTCTAGCGATGTATTTCCTCCCATCTAGATTCCTAGTTTATCATACTAAACCAAGCATTAGGCACACCTTGAGTAGAGAATCTATTGATTTTGAAACTCTAGCAACAAAAATCAATCATTAAACCCTTAGATCTACCTAAACTTCAATCCATTAGGAGACACTCACACATAGTCACACAAATAGAAAATCCAAAGGTAAACATGGTTGAGATTATAAAGTGAAAGAGAGAACAGGGGTAAGAAGAAACTCCTAAAGAGGAATAAACAAACAAATGTTCATTGATCCATTAGAAAACTGTAGGGTTGGTAGCTTGGACCAAGGGTCCTTACCTTTAAATAGTGCATAAGAAACCCTAAAATGTGATGGTTTAACCTGAGACCAATTGGATTGGACCTAAGATTAAAAGGTTTTTTTTAGTGACTCGATGTCACTGGGTCCACAAAGTCTAGTTCAGGATTGGGCCGAGATTTCCTCTAGCTTGGTCGACACTAGCCATTCTGGTGGATCTCCTTGTCTGGATCGGCTGATATCATGTTTGGATTGGCCCGAGACTTATGTTGGATTGAGTCGATACCATCTTTAGATAGGGGACTTCGGTTTGTGGCCGAACCACTTTAGATTTTGGTCAGTCTCTCATCTGGATTGGTCGGTCCGGTCAGAAACAGACAAAACCTATTATGGATCGATCTGATACTAGGATTGGTTTAGTCGATCTGAGTGATGACTCGATCCCTTAATTCATCTTTCTGGGGCTAAGTCTCCTTTTTTCGTGGCTTAGTTTCCAGGCTTCTTATCTCTACTCTATTCATTAATGCTCCATTTTTATTTCATTCACCATAGTTCCATTCACCATGAATATAAACTATATAAAGTATCATGTAATAAACTATATCATATGATTCATATACCTCAATAATCATGTCAATGAGATTTAGTTATATAAAAATATAATACATGTTTTGGTGCTTCAAAAATACATTAAATATCAATTATATTAAAGTATAGTGCAATAACGTACCCTTGACTAGATTAATTTTGAATAGAATAAAAAATTCAAAATAAAGATGCAATCAAAAATTGATAAAATCATATATTTAGTCTTTTCCATATCTAAAAATCTATTTTTTATCTTTTATTGGTTCGAAAATAAAATTATTATTTATTTATTCATAATTAATTGTTTTGTAAAGAGTATAAAAATGTAAATTTTTTAACAAATTCGATATTGCTGGAGCATGAAATTAGATTTTAAAAATTACTAAAATCATATGGTTATCGTAATTTTTGAATATCTAATGCCATGTAAGTATCAAAAAAATCAAAATCATAGAATGGTTAACAAATATATCATTGACAATTCATATGCAATATCGGATAAATGAGAATTATTAAATAACTTTTTTTTGTCAATTTAACTCAATTAAGAGAAAGAAAAAAAACAATGATAAGGAACAAAGTTTACAAAAGTATGATTCCTAGACAGACTTCTAACAGTACGAGATAGAGAATCGGCTTTGTAGTTGAGGGTGTGCGGGATCCACATCAGCGAACAACGTCGGAAGGAACTCCTAAGACGGGCAAAATCCTCCAAATACGGTCGAAAGGTTGGCCATCCTGATAGTTCTTCAATCATCTTCAACAAATCAGAACAATCGACCAAAAACTTTACCTCCATGAGGTTAAGACCCGCCAAAATTGTCATGGCCCAGAGGAGGGCCTCAAATTCCGCATGTAGTGGGGAAAAACTTCTCCCGATGCTCTGTACTCCAATGTTTACCCCTTCACACGCATAGGGAAAACAAAACCAGCCTAAACTTGTAAAAAGATCTGAATCCTTCCAAGATGCATCGACCATACATCTGTGTCCTGTAAAAGTCGGGTCTGCAATAATAGGTCTATATAATATAGGCTTGTTAACATTTATAACTGATGCCAAAATACCTTTCGTATCATAACTTTCTTTGTGTGCCAATATCCAGGCTTCTACATCAGCTTCTGCTTCCCTGATTATGTCTTGAGATCTTTATCTTTATTCTTGAAAGTTTTATCATTTTTTGCCTTCCAGAGGTACCATACAATCCAAGGGAAACTTGTATGATCCACTTGACTAGGCAATCTCGAAAAAAAAATCAAAATTAGAGTAAACTAAAGCACTGAGGAATTGTGAATCAGTCGGAATCTTCGATAAAGCCCAAGTTTGGACCGCCGGAGGACATTCAAAGAGCATGTGATTTATCGTTTCTTCCTGTGCTCCACATCTGTCACAACAGATATCACATTGTATAGCCCTTCTTGCTAGATTATACTTAAATAATTATTAAATAACTTAAATAATTAAAAATAACATGTAATATCAAATGAATCATATTCTTCATTAAATGAACCATTATTAAATGACTCCCGTTATTATCAAATAATATGTAAAATTAAATGACATATGAAAGAATATCAGTAAGCCGTATTTTATTATTGAATATCGAATATAACTATGCAAATATCAAATGTTTATACAGTAATTATTTTATATTCATATTACTCTTATCTTTATTTTCTATTAATAATTTTTGGTTAGTAAAATTTTTAATCCGTATTAACTTAGTACTCATATGAACTCATAATATATAAATATATATATGCACTAAAACTTATATTTTATTTGTGAAATACTAATATTTTCTGACTCGTTTTCATCAACAATATTTTATTATATTACTGTTTTCATATAAAAACTATATTTAAATTTATAATAAAATATGATCATTATAACTAAAGAAACATTATTTCTATAATATTATTATACAATTTTTGTGTAATTAGTTTATTCTCATAAATGTTTTATTTGAAGCATGTTTTTGTTTATGACTTATTATGTTTATAAAGTAAATATATGTCTTATAAATTAATATTGTAAATATGATATTTATTATAATAAAGGTGGATGTATTTAGGAAAATAACTTTAGATCTAAAAAATTATATTTTTAAACCCTTTAGAAAAATATAAGTTATGAATAAATAAATATAAGCTTAATAAATTTACTTTTAACCCAAATTGGATCAAATCTTTAACCACCAAGCATATCAAGTATAAGATTTTTGTATTTGTTTAATAACTATTTTTTCTGGTTATTTATTGTATCATATTTTATCAAATAAATTAAAAATCACATCACAAAATTTAATGAAAAATTTTAGATATTTTTTGTACATCTATTAGATATACCTATATTTATATATAGATTGTTTTCATATTATATATAAATATAGGTATTCTTATGAACATAAATAATAATATGAAAAAATATAAATAATCATATATATTATAAGGAAAACTATCAAAAATGACTCACTAAATCATTTTCAATACAACAATAGACCCCTTTTGTTTTGATCTCCAAAAGTAACCCATAAGGGTAGGGAAATTATTGTTTTATTCTTAATGACCAAACAAAAAAACTAGTAACAAAATTATCTTTATACCCATCGGCGAGTTTAGAGACTTCATGTGAAGTCTCCTCATTCAAATCTGGAGACTTCATCTGAAGTCTCTGCATTAATTATGTAAATGTAATTATAATTAAAATAGTAATTATTGTAATATGCTTATAATTTTGAATGCGAAATATATAATAAACATACATTAAGCATTAAAAATAAAAATTGCATAAAACATGGTCAAATAAGATCTACAAGATCAAACAATGTCCATAAATAAACTATGTCATGGATTAGGGTTTAGGGTTTATAGTTTGATAAATATGTGGTATGTTTTAGATCCTTTATTTGGAATGTAGGAATATAAAAGAGTTAAATTATTCATATAATTAGAAATGATAAATAATGCATTTATGATCAAACCACAAAACTTACAAACAAATTATGTATTCAAGGTTTAGGGTTTCATGGTAATATATGGTAATCATATGGGATTTGCAAAGTTGATTAGATTGCACTTATATTCAAGAGTATATGATTCTGCATACATGCAATTTTTAAATAGTATAATAAATGTAGTTAAAATTTACGGTTAAGGGTTTAGGGTTTAGAATTTAGGGTTTAGAGTTAGGATTTAGGGTTTAGGGGTTTGTGGAGACTTCACCCGAAGTCTCCCGAAAAGAGGGAGACTTCACATGAAGTCTCCTTCATTGGAGACTTCACATGAAGTCTCGGAGTTCAAATCCTTGAAATCGTAACCAAAAAATAACTAAAAGAAATAGTAATTTGATTATGCGTTAACCGGAATAAGTCAAAATTTTTACCTACATATAAAAAAACTTGATGGATCCTCCCTAAACCCTAGCCTCCGTAATCTCTCCCATTCTCTCCCCTTCTCTCATGTTCTCCTGTTCTCTACAAACCATAGCGCCACCAATGAAAACTCTGACATACTGTCGCTGCCGCTACTTTCGCTCAACGGTAGTCACCTGCCTCGTCGTCTTCATCTCTTCTACTCCCTTGCTAATCCTCTCTTATTCTCGTCTCTCCCTGTGCTTTTCAGGTTATCCACCTACTCGAAAAGTTGCTGCCGTTGCCGCGTCTAAAAGGGTAAGTCATTGTCTTCTATATCCTCTCATTCCTTCCTCTTCTTCTTCTTTATCTCTCCTCCTCTGTTTTCTAATTCTCTCTTCATCTACTCACTTCTCTCTAGATGCATGGTTAACTATCACCGGATTCAAGGTATTTCCTCCATCGTCAATGGCCAACACTGCGTCTCCTCGGCCGAGAAGTCCAACCAAAGTTGTGTGTTTTTTAAAAAAAAATTATTTCTTTCAAAAATTTTGTTAACCCTTAGATGCCATGTTCTTCTGGTGGAGAATCCTAAGGATACTACTCAGGAAGTCTCCTAGTAGAGACTCTTAAGGAGACTACACGGGAAGTCTCCTGGTGGAGAATCCTAAGGAGACTTCCTAGGAAGTCTCCTAGGTGACACTCCTAAGGAGACTACTAGTGGAGACTCCTATGGAGACTTCCCAGGAAGTCTCCTGGGTGAGACTCCTGGTGGAGACTTCTCTGGAAGTCTCCTGGTGGAGAATCCTAAGGAGACTTCCTAGGAAGTCTCCTAGGTGAGACTCCTAAGGAGACTACTCGAGAAGTCTCCTAGTGGAGACTCCTAGGGAGACTTCCAGGGAAGTCTCCTGGGTGAGACTCCTGGTGGAGACTTCTCTGGAAGCCTCCTGGTGGAGAATCCTAAGGAGACTTCCTAGGAAGTCTCCTAGGTGAGACTTCTAAGGAGACTACTCGAGAAGTCTCCAGGTGGAGACTCCTAGGGAGACTTCCCAGGAAGTCTCCTGGGTGAGACTCCTGGTGGAGACTTCTCTGGAAGTCTCCTGGTGGAGAATCCTAAGGAGACTTCCTAGGAAGTCTCCTAGGTGAGACTCCTAAGGAGACTACTCGAGAAGTCTCCTAGTGGAGACTCCTAGGGAGACTTCCAGGGAAGTCTCCTGGGTGAGACTCCTGGTGGAGACTTCTCTGGAAGCCTCCTGGTGGAGAATCCTAAGGAGACTTCCTAGGAAGTCTCCTAGGTGAGACTTCTAAGGAGACTACTCGAGAAGTCTCCAGGTGGAGACTCCTAGGGAGACTTCCCAGGAAGTCTCCTGGGTGAGACTCCTGGTGGAGACTTCTCTGGAAGTCTCCTGGTTGATACTCCTTGTGGAGAAGAGAAGTCTCCTGGGTGAGACTCGTGGTGGAGACTTCTCTGGAAGTCTCCTGGTTGAGACCCCTGGTGGAGACTTCTCGGTAAGTCTCTTGGTTGACACTCCTGGGGTAGACTTCTCGGGAGAGTTGTTACTTGATTGTTTTTCTGAGAGATAAATTTCTTTTCGTGACGTTTGCAGTTCCTACAGTGGAAAGGCCAGTATTTCCACTTAGGGTTTTCATGCCTGGTTGTGAACCTCGGCCAACCAAGAGCATCAAGTATTTCAGTGGAGACTTCAAGCTTGTTAATGCCCTGATAGACGCATTAACAAATGATGAACGGCTGGAGCTCTATAATTCAAGGCTAGGTGTGTTCTTGAAGTTTCATGAGTTGGAGTTTGGTTAGGCTTCAAGACTTGTGCATCATTTGCTCACCTTTCAGCTGGAGTGTAGGAAGCCGTGTGAGATGTGGTTTCTGATTGGTGTGAATCCAATCAGATTCTTGGTCATTGGGTTTGAGATGCTTACTGTGCTGAACTGTGCATATGTGGAGGATTTGGAATCATCCACCATTGATGCCACCGACAAAATACGGCAATTTTGGGAGCTGCTTGGAGTGCCAAAAGATCAAGGTCAAAGCTATGATCAGTTGGTTGCTGCCACTGAAGCTTGTAGAGGGTGGATCCGTGAAAATGAGTTGAGGTTAGGCTACTTGTCTATATATGCTGCCTTTATTGATGCAAAGAAGCGTGATAAAGCCACATATCTTAGTCTACCTAGGCTGGTAATGGATATTGCTGCCTTTGAGGCCTATCCTTGGGGAAGAGTTGCCTTTAAAACGATGGTGAATTCCATTAAAGCAAAATGCCTCGATCAAATGGCTATCACATTGATGGGTTTATCCAATTCCTTCAGGTGTTTGTCTATCACGCCATTCTAGATTTCGCGGCAGTTTTCACGGATCGGGTCCCCGATAATCCCTCTCCACTATTGCTAGCATTCAAAGGGTCTAGGGGTCGTAAGTATCCAGTGTGAGACTTATGGTGGAGACTTCTCTGGAAGTCTCCTGGTTGAGACTTCTGGTGGAGACTTCTCGGTAAGTCTCCTGGTTGAGACTCCTGGGGGAGACTTCTCGGGAGAGTTGTTACCTGATTGTTTTTCTGAGAGCTAACTTTCTTTCCGTGACCTTTGCAGTTACTATAGTGGAAAGGCCAATATTTCCACTTAGATTTTACACGCCTAGTTGTGAACCTCGGCCAACCAAGAGCATCAAGTATTTCAGTGGAGACTTCAAGCTTATTAATGCGCTGATAGACGCATTGACAAACGATAAACGGCTAGAGCTCTATAATTCAAGGCTAGGTGTGTTCTTGAAGTTTCATGAGTTGGAGTTTGGTTGGGCTTCAATACGTGTGCATCATTTGCTCACCTTTCAACTGGAGTTTAGGAAGCCGTGTGAGCTGTGGTTTCTGATTGGTGTGAATCCAATCAGATTCTTGCTCATTGGGTTTGAGATGCTTACTGGCTTGAACTGTGCACATGTGGAGGATCTGGAATCATCCACCGTTGATGCCGCCGACAAAATACAGCAATTAGGGAGCTGCTTGGAGTGCCAGATGATCAAGGTCCAAGCTAGGATTAGTTGGTTGCTGCCACTGAAGTTTGTGGAGGGTGGACCCGTGAAAATAGGTTGAGGTTAGGCTACTTGTCTATATATGCTGCCTTTATTGATGAAAAGAAGTCTGATAAAGCCACACGACTTAGTCTAGCTAGGCTGGTAATGGATATTGCTGCCTTTGAGGCCTATCCTTGGGGAAGAGTTGCCTTTAAAACGCTGGTGAATTCCATTAAAGAAAAAATGCCTCAATCAAATGGCTATCACATTGATGGGTTTATCCAGGTCCTTCAGGTGTTTGTCTATCACGCCATTCTGGATTTTGCTGCAGTTTTCACGGATCGGGTCCCCGGTAATCCCTCTCCACTATTGCTAGCATTTGAAGGGTCTAGGGGTCGTAAGTATCCATGGGAGAACATAGTAAAACAGGTATGAGTAATATTACATTCTTTACATAACTTCTCTGGACGTCTCTAAAATATCGAGAAGCCTCCTGGTGGAGACTCCTAAGGAGACTTCTAGGGAAGTTTCCTGGTGAAGACTCCTAGAGAGACTTCGAGAAGTCTCCTGGTGGAGACTTCTTGGGAGACTTGTTACATCAATGGTATTAATAATTTTTATTGTTGTAGACCCGGGTTCGTTCCTGCATTAAGAGGTGCTACGCAGACATGTTCCCACAATGGGACAATGATGAGAAGGATCCAAGAACTGACAACGCGGTGAAAGCGTTACATGGGAATTAGGTCGGGGCTGGAGATTCATCAATTCTGACTGGAAGAAAACTGGTGTAAAGGACCTCACAGATGCAAAGGAAAAGGAGGCCAAGGAGGAGCAGGCCACAGATGCAGCTACAGCATTGACTAGTGGTGGGTCAAATAGAGTCCATGAGGAGCAACCTGATACTGACCTTGAGGATGAACCGAAGGAGTGTAAGGGGTCTTCTTCATCTGATGAGACCCACAACAGCCTCATTGGAGGCAATGAAGTTGTTCATGGACCAATGCTGTTAGAGGATGATTGCTCAGTTGATGGACGGGATTAGTAGTTGCCAACAAGAGATCCGCACTATCGCTGAAAGAGTGTCAGGTATTGAATGATCGTTGGCTGAAATTACCAGAAGTGCACCAAAGGAGCAAGTGAAATCCAACACCAATCCGGTTCCAGCCACCAATCAGCTATCTGGGGTTAGTTCTAAACCTAAATCTACAACAATTAGCCGAGTTTATCAAACGCATAAATCAAAGAAAGCAACGCAGTAGGTTTAGGATTTAGCATCTGGTTGTTGTTTTGCTGTTGCTGTGTTTTGAACTTAAGTATTTGTTTTTGTTTGTGTTCTTACCAATTTTGTAATCTTAAAAACTTGTGGATTTGATCTGTGAATATCATTTAGTCTGAATGTAATAAATCATTTTTGAATGGAATTGTAATTTGATATACCTACAAGGGATTTGCAGATATACCAAAATCTGCCAAGTGAGAGTGTAAATGGTGAGCCTAAGGAAAGTGTTGTAGTGCTGGATCCAAAACTCCCCTCCACTAGTTTCGAACTTGTGAAACAAAAGAAACAAGAGAAGAAACAAAGCAGGTATAGGAGAAGATCCAACAGAGGGTGGAGAGAGCTAGAAGACTAGCTCCTACACAGTTGAGTCCTTACATGGGAAACAGCACAGCAAAGGGCACTATCCCAAACAAGCCTGGTGGTGAATACGACCCATTCGCGCCAGTAGACCCAAAAGCAGCCGCTAGATGGAGTGCAAGACTAAAACAAGAACTGTACTTCACCTTCACCTTAACAATTACCTTACTTTAATAAAATTGCAAACACTTGTGACATATTGAGACTTCTTTGGTTTCCACAGGGAAGCCAAGACGAAGAAGATTACTCCAGGATCTTCTATAGAATGGTACAAGAAGTTGAAAACCCCAAAAAAATGGCTAGAAGACACGATAAGATTGGGATGCTACTTAATACTTCTTGTGAAGACTTCTCCTGGAGACTTCTCCAGGAGACTTCTCCTAGAGACTTCTCGTGGAGACTTCTCCTATAGACTTATGTATTATACTTCGCCTTTACTGCCTGTTTTGCTCACATAGATGCTGGGATTAATCTGCTGCGAAGTCGCTATGCAAAGCACCCCGAATGGTTTTGCTCAAGCAGGATTCACATAGTTGGTTCCATATTTCAACAGATGTGGATAAGTAAATATCCAGAGTTCCTCGAGTCTCCTCCTAATGATGACGGGACTAGGAAGCAATCACCTGGTGGGTCGCTTGACTACTACTCAGGTGGAGAGTCATCGTATTACCGTAGTGACAAGGCCTGGAAAGTTGATGTGGACGATATATATGCTCCACTGAATATTGGTAAAACCATTGGGTTGCATTTTGAATATCAATACCTCGGAGGCATATTGTAATCTGGGATTCTGCTGTTGGGATGATCAGAGACATGGAAAAGCGTGTGGAGCCTTTTCTAGTCCTTATGGCTTACATCATGCGTGAGATGGCTCCAGCTGTAGTTAGGAAGAGCATGTCTCTGGAAAAGTACACACATGAGGTCATAGAATCATTGCCTCAAAACATCCAAAGTGGCGATTGTGGTGTGTATTGATACAACGAGTTTTAACCCTATATCCTACTGCAAGTGCACAACAAATAAAATAGTATTTAGGGATTAAATCCATGAAGACCAATTATCAAACTTACGATTGTATTATTTAACTATAGTTAAGAAGACAAATATTCTAACTGGAATCGATTGTAACTAACGAATGTAATGTAAAACAAATACTAAAGACATCAAGCTTAGGGAAGACGAATTATCACACTAACGTTTGTATTATTTAACTAAAGTTAAGAAGACGAATATTCTGATTGGAATCGATTGTAACTAAGGAATGTAATGTAAAACAAATACAATCGATTCCACGAAGACCAGTTATCACACTAACGATTGTATTATTTAACTAGAGGTAAGAAGCAAATATTCTGATTGGAATCGATTGTAACTAAGGAATGTAATGTAAAACAAGTACTAAAGACAGCAAGCTTAGGGAATTCGTAAGAAAATCGAAGGTTAGAATGAGGAATCTATTCAGGTAAGTTCAGTTCCGTTCTTGACTCAGAAATAACGATTGACTAACCTACTCTCGCAGTGATAGCCACTATGCTTAGATTCTAGGGATCCTCACTCTCATTGGTTCTAGAAATCTAACCACGCAATATCAACGGTTCCAAAGTGTCCACAACCCAACCTAACATCAACTCTTTGGTATTGAAGGTATTGGTTACCTAAAAAGGTTCTGGTTCTTATTAAACTTCTGGGATAACAAGCAACCTAAGATCATAGATTAGTTAGCTACTCTAACCTAAGCATTTATCATGTTTTTAGGCTGAGAATCCTTATTAAAAAACTATTTGCTCCTCACCCTTATGTCCTTTAAGATCCTTTGAATATCCTAAACTCGACTATGAACTACTCAGACATGGAAAGAAAGAACAAGCAAGCAATTGTAAAGAAATTCATTGAAAATTCGAAATAAATAGAATAGAGGTTTAGGAATTCTTCTCCAATGGTGTAGAGATCTGAAATCTTCTCCTCTAGGTTACAACAAATGTCTGTAACTTTTCTAATCTAAAAAACTATCTCTAAAAATGTGTTTTTAACCTAATAAATAGAATAAACCGAATTGGTACAAAAATAAGGAAATCTGGTTTTCGCTTCGCAGGGTCATTGATCGATCGATCCTTCAGCTGCTCGATCGATCAATGTTTCTTCATTTTATCGTGNTGTAACTTCTTCTTAAATAGCTCGATTGATCTCTGAATGCTCGGTCGTGCAGTGGATCGTGCGCACGATAGATGGATGGAGGCCGATCGTGTCAAGCATGAGAAGTTGATCCAGCATAGTTTTCTCCTTTAAAGTTGTGATCGATCGATCTTGGTGTTGACCGATTAATCCTTCATCTCGTAGCGTAAAAATCCAAAGTTAAGCTCCAATCTTGCTCAGCATGTTGAATCCAAAGTATCCTTGCATTTTGTACCAGAAAAGACTCTAAAACACAACAAAGACTAAAGAAAACATATGAATTAGTAAGCTATAAGTTGGTATAAATGAGGTATATCAATTCCCCCAGACTTGGCTTTTTGCTTGTCCTCAAGCAAATAAACCAGAATCAAAAAGAAAGATACAAACTCAAGAACTCATTCTTCATAGGAATTTAACACCTCTGAACCTAAGCAAATAATACTCGATTCATTCGACAAGAGAAAGACCACCTTATACTTCCCCCAGACTTAACAACTAGTCCATCCTAACTCCAAAATCAGATCCAAAAGTTCTAGATCACGATACCAACCTCTTAGGAATCTAAGTGCTGTCTTATCCAGAGAATATCGATCAAAAGACACATGGACTCATTCTCAATCCTAAGTACCATCCATCTCGTGGTTCCTTTCCTCTTATTCCTTTCTTTTTAAACCGATTTCTCCCTACTTTTCTAGGGTATCATTGTATTTTTTTTATCGGCTCCTCTTGCGATTTCAAAGGTGTATAATACGAGTAGCTTCATTGGAGTTACTCTCAGTAAGAAAGTTGGTAAGGTAAAAAGGATTACGTCATTGAATGTATCCTCGGAACCGTCCAATTTACTTTAAAAACGAGCAGCGTCATTGAGAAACTTTTACCCTAGGCTTACTTCGAT
>OVBA01003875.1:0-25854 GCA_900406435.1 Lepidium aucheri
ATTTTCGTTGGTTTTAAAAAAATCTCTAACCAATTAAGATTTGATTTTGTTAGTTTAGAAAGACCAATTAAAATTTGATTTTTGCTGGTTTTAAAAAAAAACCTTTAACCAATTAAGATTTGATTTTCATTAGTTTTTTTAAAATAAATCTTTTGTTGAGATTTTGATAAGAACCTTAATACGATTTTGTTTGTTTAANCAAATAAGTTTTTTGGATTTTAATAAGAAACGTAATTTAAATATTATTGGTTAACGCAATAAAAAACAACAAAAAAATATTGTACTGAGATATTCCTAATCCAAATTTCTATATATAAAAAAATTGTAAAGTTAACAAATTCATATATTTTATAATAAATTAAAACAATTATCTCTTGATAAATAATAATAATATTCTTTAACTAATTCTTAATAATATTTTTATCTACATAATATTACTAATTTGTTTTAATTTTAATATTAAAAGATTTTTAACTTATATTTCTATTATAATAAAATCGTATTTTCCGTAATAAAATAATAGAGATTTTATATTTTATATTTTTTTTGATTTGTCGATTTATTTTAACTAATTAATTTGTCTGAGTTACATTTGTTTAGATAATTTGTCATGATTTGGTCTTATCTTTATCTCTTTGTAGTAATAATTTATTTTAATTTTGTTAATAGAGATTTTGTTTATGATTTAGTTACTTTTTGAACCTTAATTTGATTGGTTGTATTTTTGAACCTTAATTTGATTTTGTTAGTTATAGTTATTTTAACAAATAAGTTAGTTAAAATTATGATAAGATCCTTAATTAAACAGATTTCGTTTGTTAAATTAGAATAATAACATTAATTCAATAATTAACAAAATACTTTATATTTAATTCAATAGTTAGACTTAAAGTCCCTAAATTTGTTTTGATTAGTTAATTTGTTTAAACTAATTAATTTATCTTTTTGTTATATAAGATTATTTTTAAAAACGAATTATTTATTTTTAATGGATTTCAATAAAAACATACAATTAAAAAAAATTTCAACCAATTAAGATTTGATTTTTGTTAATTAAAAAAAATGCATACCAATTAAGATTTGAAATTCGTTTGTTTTTTTTTGTCAACAATATTGGGCCACAACTGACCGGCCCATTAGCCAAGTTCCTGCATAATGCAGGCGGCAGGACTCGATCCCGGGATGTGCAAGTGCGCCTGACATTTAGTGGACTTATCACTACCACTGGATTAAAGACCACTTGAAAACTCGTTTGTTAAAAAAGGAAACCTTAACCAATTAAGATTTTATTTTTGTTAGTTTAAAATAAAATCTCTAACCAAATAAAATTTGATTTTCGATGGTTTTAAGAAAAAATCTTTAATCAATTAAGATTTTATTTTTGTTGGTTAAAAATAAATCTTTTGTTTGGATTTTGATAAGAACTTTAAGATGAGTTTGTTTGTTTTAACAAATAAGTTTGTTTGTATTATCATAAGAACCTTAATTTAATTATTATTGTTCAACATAATAGAAAACAACAAAAAATATTTTATTTAAATATTCATAATTCAAATCCAAATACCTTATTTAGGGGAAAATAAACAAATGATATTCTTAATTCTAATGGAACAAAAATTTTAATCAAAGTCTATATAAAAAATATCTCGGGACAAATTTAATAACACCAAAGATTTTTTGTACTCTTTTTTTTCTGTCAATTTTTCTTTTTTCTTCATCGTATATTTCTCTGAAATTTTTTTGTTGAAACCCAACCAATAAATTTGAAAGATTAAAGTTAAAATTATAAAATTCTAGAAAATATACACTTAAATACATGTTCAGACGATTGATATGGTTCATTATGATTTTAAGGTACATTATTAATAATTTATTTGAATACTTTTATAATAATTTAAAATATTTTCTAATTAATTGATATGTGTATATTTTAGGGTAAAAACAAAGTAACCTCAGAACGCTCCTGTAGAAACAAAATAGTCCATGTGGGATCTAGGGCCCACAAGGTAAGACCGGTACCAAAAAAAGCTCTGTGATATATGTTTTTTCATTAAAAAAATATATTTTTGGATGATAAAATTTGCTGTAATATTAATTTATTTTTGGTGATCACTATAAATTTATTTTTAATATATCATATATGAGTAATTAATAAATTTACACATACAAATCAAACCATAAATAAATAAATAAAACAAACAAATATTACACAACCCGCGCATAGTACGGAATATCAAACCATAAAATAATAAATAAAATAAACTAATATTACTTAACCCTTGCACAGCACGAGACATCATCGTATATAAGGAAACACCATATCATACGAATTGGGGATACATAACAAATTTTTCATTGAGGTGATTAATGTTGGAAAGAATAGGAGCAAACATAAGAAAAAAATTAAGTTAAATGTTACAATATAAAAAAAGGCTTTATATACACACCAATGTGGAAAAAAAAAGAAGCTAGTATTCTTTCCATTTTCCCCTGCATCTCTTTTCTTTTCTTTTTTTTTTCTGTAAGAATACAACAGAGACCAGAGGCAGCACCTGAAGTGATAGCCATCTTAAATTTCGTCTCTTCTGCCAAAGCTCAATGCCGAGTATAACAAGCAAAGAATGGCAACATTTTGATCCCGAGTGTTTGCTGGTGGTCAGTGACATGTCATTGGCTGGTAATAAGTTTTTGGAATCTCTGTGTTCTCCTTTGCCTAATTAAAGAACCACTGGACACAGACTCCTGTCTGAGGGATATTTTGCTTTGTTTCAAAACTTTCCTCCTCTTTGCACGATGCAAAACATCCTCTGTGTCTAATACATAGGAGACCTGCGGGAGATACCAAACAATTCTTGTAGACCAGAACGCAATATGGAAACTCAAACTAGGTAAGCAGGAAAAAAGGCACTGTACCTTTGAAGAACTGCAGGTTATCTTACATTCCAAACCGTTGATAATCTTAACGTCATCTGTGGTGTAGAGTTCATCGTCACCACCCTTTTTACGCTTATTCCTGGGAGGGAAAAAAAAAGAGAGCAACTGATTAGTTGCACCTTCATCTTTAAGAAGATTGGATTAACCCTTTGTAATCTTCTCTACTGACCGTTTTAAATAGATTAGGGGATTCTCTTTTACATTAGGTTGATTGGAAAGGAAAACATTGTGGAGGTAAGCTGCAAAACTCGGGTCCATGGATATGGATGTCACATCAGGCTTATCATGTCCGCAGTCCAGAAGCTGAATCAAAAGTTTGGTTGGTGTTGATGATTTCTGCATAATCTAAAGCAAGGAGATACATATCTTGTGTAAGTTCCTAGGTCACAAAAGCTTGCATCGTCCAAACAGTGTGAGGATAAATAACTCACACATTCGATGCGGTATATACTCTCATCAGGTAGAAGAACACGAGCATTTTCATAATAAACAGCATCGAGAAACTTTTCGGGCGTTCTGGATTTCTCATAAGAATACAGTTGTTGTAATCTGTTGTCCATCTCATCTGCTGCTATACCTTGGAGCTGGAGAATCACACTGATCAGAATACAAGAGTACATAAAGAGATTATAAATGTGACAAAACAACTAAAAATAAAACCTACATGCTTGATGAGCTTATAGATCAGTTTGTCCAATGTGAAAAGAACATATGACTGAGTGCCAATTATTGCGCGGCAGTCATCTTCAAACTTCGAAATATCAGATGAGCCATCGAGCAAGTTGTAAAGAGCATTCATGAATCTGTTCAACACCAAAGCTGGATGTATAAGCAACAACACAGATGCATTTTGTTGTAATTGCGTACAAAAATTGGCAAGGCTAAAGAACCTGGCGTAGGAATCAGTGGGGTTTGCTGAATTTGAGGTCTTCCACTTTCTCTCTGGAGACGATGAGTTGGTTTTTGCGGATAATATTCTGTCATACAAAATCTATATGCAGAGTAACCGCAAAAATTTAGACTCATGAAAAGCTTTAGTCCAATTGATTTGAGGATTGAATAAATGATCTGTTTACCTGATGAAGCCTAAAAAGAACATAAAACGAATCATTCCCATAAAAGACCCGGGACTTCTCCCAAGAATCATCTTTTTCCTTATCGTGCAAAGCTGGAGGGACATATTTTGCCAGAGGTTTCACATGCAGCAGTTTTCGCACCGAAATGGGTAAAACAGGCCTATCTCCTCCAGCATCATCATGTGCATCAGACATACCTTCTTCAGCCTCACCTTCGCTTTCTGCCTTAATATTATGGTCCATATCATCTTCGTGATAACAATCATCACCATCACCAGACTCAGTTGCAGAAACATCACCATTCTGAGAGGTGTTTCCGCTGTTATCTGATGATCGTCGTGCACTTGCATCACCTTCATATTCTGCATTAGCATCATTCTCCTTACTTTTGCTGAGGGCTTCCATTTCATTCTCTCCATGAACTGCAAAATTATCTTCCTCAAAATCTCCTGTTGGAGAAAGTTCACCCTCCTCTCTTTCAACTTTAGATTGTCCAGCGAACCCTTCGTTAGATCTTTGATTATTTGGTATTTCTGCTGATGTTCCATTTGGAATGACTTGGTTGTCGCCAATCTGTGAGTAAGTAGTATTTCATTGTCATGATAAATTCAGGACTAAGGATGTGATCATTCTAAGAAATTGTAAATTCTAAGCACTAAAGTAAAGAGTCAGGAAGATATCTTCAGATCAACATTTCAATATATTCAAGATACAAGGGTTGCACAAGTTCTCCACTGCGCAACAATACCATTAAGTGTGGCCCATTTGCGTGATTCGGCTTCAAGTCCTCCGTTGCAGTGGTTAAGGCACTAGGTTTTGGATTATTATTGCTAAGCCCTGATTGAGTATAAAAGGAAAGGATACCATTTGTCAAACAAGAAAAATTTCAAAATAACTATCAAGGAAAAGTTAAAGAGCTTACTGTCAATGGACAAAATGCTGTTTTTTCCATTCTTCTGAGGTAGCAATCCATCCACAGGCTGTGCATTTGAGTTATGTACACGCTCAACAGAAACAGCTTGTTTGGTTTCAGGCTTTAAATTAGGCGTGGTTAGATTCTTCGACATTTTATCATTCTGGGTGTTGTCACATATTAAGGCATCCGAGGTCTTAGTAGAAGTGACATCTTTATCCAAATCACTAGCTTGCCGCAATGGATTACTTTCATTGGCTTTCCGAGGGCCATTTGACCGCATAGAGTTGGCAACAGTAACTCCATTTTGAGGACTGTCCTCTCTTGTACTACCCCATTTTACATTCTGGTTCGTAGACTTAACACCATCTTCTTGGTCTTCAGCACCTTGAGGGCGAGAAGGAACACCAAATATAGGTTCCAAAAATTCTGTCCATACCTTCATTACCTTATCCAACTGTTCTGTTGAACACATTTCTCCACATGAATACTTGATCAGCTGATACAGATCTTCGTGAAGATCAGGATCTGGATAATCGAAACTCATATTGGAGGAAATAGTTCGTCTATTTCCAGCCGCAAGAGCAAGAAGTGCATCATCTTCAGCTCGCTTCTTTTCAGATCTCTCTCTAATCTCTGCTAGCAACGCTGCAGAGATAGATAGCAGTACATAAGAAACTAATAAACACTTTGCTGCAACTAGGAGCAATTGGTCCTGTAATATTATTATGACTGCATGTCATTTACGTAATGGGTATCGAGAAAAACCTTTCGTGCTCAGATTCTTTGAATCCTGCTGTTTGAAATAAAAACTGCGATGATCAAGTGATCTGTGGTAATTCTTTGTGTATATGTCAGCCCAGACTTTGTTAAAATCAGTACGACACTTTGCCCACTCTTCTTGCTTCTGTTTCAAACGGGTCAGTATTACGGGTAAAGCAAGATAGGCACTCTTTTTTAACAAATCCATTACATCAAGCCCGTGGTCACCGTATAACCGTTCTATGCATCTTAGATTTAGAGCTTCAATAAAGAACGATATAGATATCAATTAAAAGGAAAAGAATTAAGAACACAGTTCTGCAATTAGAGAAGAGCACAATATTTATGATGTTTTTGTTCACACCAGTTTATATGTATACCTGTGAGGTGATCCTCAATACAGATGGGAGTGTCTGTTTTCAAATCATTACTGTTAATCTTTGCCAATAACTCTTCCACTCGATTTGTAGCCGAGATCACAGACTCTAATAGCATGTCTAGCTCGAACCTAAAGCATAGAAACAAACAAATATTCACCAAATCCAAACCATTTCAACAAAGTACTTAACAAATGACAGAAGACGGTCAGGTTTTGATCGAGAAGAAACTAATAACATGGCAATACCATTATTACCAAAGAAGTGGTCCAGAAATATACATTTATCACTAACCTATCATCTTCACATCGGAAGAGGCTCTCTTCGTACTGGTTCTTGCGCATGTGTTTAAATGAATAATCTTCACTTCCTGAAGTGACAGAGACCCAATGATCATTAAGCACCTGAGTACCAATCTCCATTTTTTGGCTTGCTATAGGAATTGGGTACTGCAGGAAAACAAAATATGTACATGTAAGTAATGAAGCAAAAAGCTAGACCATGAGATGAAGATTTTTTCACACAATGACTGTAACCCCATACATTCTTTGGAAGTAACCGATAACTAGGGGTGCACTGTTCACAGTTTGAGAGATCTAGTTCGCTGATAGGTTTAGCCCATTTCTGACTTGCTACCACCTTTTCAAGTCTCTCTTTCTCACGATCTCTTTCTCTATACCTTTCAATCTTCTCACGTTCTCCTTCTGTATCTTTGTCCAGCGACTTGGTAGGTAGAGGGCATTTGCCTTCACTCCACAAGGATTCTGCAGTTACAACAAATCATAAGGTTAAAGTTAATTTGATATCATAGAAAGGATATCTGGAGAGAATCAGACGCGTGTTACAAATGTAGCTAGACTTACTCTTAGACACAATACCAGAGAGTAATCCTTCTGCAGAAAGAAAAACAAAAAGGGTCAAATCTTAACCTTTAATTGGCCAACGTAAGAAGAGAAAGCACAATGGTTACCATTTTTGTCACACTGAGCCAAAAAGACTCTGAAGCCGTCCATAAGGTCTGGGTATACACCAATTAAATCGCTCACCTAATACAAGAATACATTCATATGAGTTTGACGGCAAATTTCATAAGATTTGTCATTCTTCTCCAATTTAACCATTAAAGAATATTCAAGTCAGCGTAAATTCATTACTAAAGACTGTAATTCTGGTTGGCTGATTATCTCCTTTGAATAGAGATTAAGACATCGCAAGAACTCCTGGTTTTCAGCTGTATCAAGCTTCGACTTCACTCTATCAACGAAAGCAAGTTCTTGGCTATGACCTGTCAAAACATAAGTCAATCTAAGAACTCAAAACAAATAACACACACAAGGCTGCATGAAATCAAAAAGCTCACTCATCACTATCTAAGAATCAATCATCACACTGAGTTATACAGAGTATAAATTAAGGAAAATGAGTGATCTGCTTTCAGTAGCACCTTTATCGTCATAAGTTGATGAAGAGGGGACAGCTCCAGAAAACTTGTCCGCTTCCCTAGCTTGATTGGAAATTTCAGCAGCATCATCATCCCCAAGTGTCAGCTTCTTTTTGTTGTTCAGGAAATGCTCTTTCTGCCTATCGTATTCATTACCCCTGTCATCTATTCTGTAATCTCTCTTGTCTCCGTCATCCATGTGATCATTCTTTTTGTCGATGCGTTTCACATCTTCTTTACTTTCTTTCAACAAAAATCGTTCATTGTCTACATCCATATGTTCGGTTTTGAGGTCACGGTCAGGATGTGAGGTCATGATCCGGTCCTTCTGCAGCAATACCCAAACAAGTGAAGGCTCTGAGAATCAAGTATCCAATAGCATAGTAAGTGTAGTGAACAACTATTTAAATCGAAAAACAGATAGAGGAACCTTATCAAGATCTATTTGACGCATGATGGGTAGAGACTTAATGCCTTTATCCCGTACTGACATTTTTACAGAATCATGAGTGGAGGCAGCTGCTGAAGTATCAGGGAGAAAGTGAGTGAACTCCACAAGCAAATCTTGATGGTCCCGAAAAAGGATAGCCACCTATGAGATAGACACATATCAATCTCAGACAAAAAGGGAAAACAAAAGAATGAATAACAGTATACCACAAGTGGCTACAACACACCTCCTGGTAGACCTCAGTAATAGACTTGTTTTCTTTTCTATACATGTTCAGAATGTCTAAAAATGATTTGTAAACACGATCATCGCCTTGAAACCTTGTCTGCAGATAAAATAATAGTTAACAGGGAAGTAGCAAAGAGAAAAAAGGAAGAAGGACACCACATATAACCTCTACCTTAATCTTGTTGACAAAACTAATAGCTTCCTCAAACTCAACAGGCTTCTTTGGCGCAGGTTGGTCATCCTCAGGGAGAAGGGTTATCTCGAAACCCTTTGGCAAGAAAGTATTGAATCCCAAAATCAGTTCCCGGTTTCCCTTGAAGAGTTCTTTCACCCTCAAGATGACACCACCAGTATCAACTCTATATTGGAGAACTAACATCAGATATAAAAATTGAAATAAAGAGCAAAAAGCAAGCATTATTAACAGGGAGCAAAAACATTACCTCTGAGCTTTAAAATCTTTCATGACCTCAAGAAATTCATCGTATTTTTCACGTTTATCTTGAAATTTATCCTTAACAGCCTTGAGGTATGCAAGTGCATCATTTGTAGTTAGCTTCTGTGCACTCCCTCCTCCGACCATGGTTTATACTTGATAATTATGCCAGAGCTTCATTAACCAAAAGAAGAATAATTAAAATACAACACTTTGGCACCAAAATAGATCACTGTGATTCTCGAAGCCCTCATAAACTAAGTCTCAATTCATGAACTGAAGGCTTTTTCCACGGAGCAAGTCGAAGAAATAACAAGTCTTAGAATTTCAGGATTCATGTAAATTCAATCTCTCAACCTCAGCTATAAAAAAAAAAAAAAAAAAAAAACTAAATTCTTTGATCTTATATCAAGAAACCACATCTTAAGAAAACGTAAAAATCAATCAAAACAAAAAACCTATACATACATATATATATATATATATCCGAAGAAATCGAAAGTTGAAGCTAATCCCAACTAAAAACAAAGAAAGCAGTAGATCTAACAAGTAGAGAACAATCAAAGGGAAATCAAAAACAAGTTGGGAACAATGAAGCAGAAAATTCGATTTGAACTTAAGTCTCAGATTAATTCACATTACGGCGCTTGGAGATAAGAATTAAAATAAATAAATAAATAAATAAAAGGCTTCGAAAACGAAAATGAAACAAAAGAAGAAGAAGAAAGATCATGGTAGAGTTACCCAATTTCGCAGAAACACAAGTCTAGAAGCACAAGCTTCCTCCTTACCGCACACGGAAACACACCAAAGACAAGACTTTAAACCAAATTTTGCAGACGGAAAGAAAGAAAACTATTAACAAGTAACAGTGAGTTAAAAATTATTATGGTGAAGATGAGAAGAGACTGACTTCTTTTTTTAACGTCGTGATGCTTCTCCTTAAATTTATTTTTTGTTATATTATCTGTGAAGTAATAACTATTTTTATTAAGACCCGTTCTAAAATTTGATTAATTATCAAAGAAATTAATTATTAGGAAGCATAACAAAAATGATAAAGTAAATATGGTGAAAACATATTTTTTTGTATTGATAAGGGAAAATGAAGAATAAAATATGAAACACACAACATAGAGACAGCCATTGCTAGGTTGCTTATAGGTAGAGTTACCGGTAATAGCCGGTGTGGTTAATATCGGATTAGGCCGGAGAAGCTAGGAATTGGATTTGGTTATTTGGGGACCTCGCAATTCGGGTTTCTGTAATGGCAATTTGTATTTTTAGGGAGACGGTGAGGATATAAGAGGAAGATTACATAAAAATAATAACTATCAATGTCACTCATGTGCTACTATTAGTAAATTCTAGGCTTTTTTATGATCTAGAAAGAATTTTGACAGTTTTCTGTTATATTTATGGAAATGTTTTATATCCTTCATTAGATTTAGGGTTTAATGGGTTCATAAAGGGGTTTGTTGATTTTTAGGTTTATGTTTTCACTTCTAAAGAAATGAAAGTTGTTGCAAGTGGCATTTAGTCCAGTGACAAAAGTAAGTCCACTAAATGACAGGTGCATTTACACATCCTGGGATCAAGTCTCATCACCTGCATTATGCAGGAACTTGGCTAATGGGTCGGCCAATTGAGACCCAAACAAAAAACACAAATAAATGAAAGTTGTTCTGTAGATGTAAAATTGTTCATGTTTACCAAGGTGCTATTTAACATGTGACATGGTATATAATATATGGCTCAAAAACTAAAACTCCTTTCTCAAAATGTTTTTAGTTTATTCTGAATCAAATTTTTGTTAACAATTTTCTTTTTACATTATATGTTTTTCTTAGTAAATTATAGGGTCCCAAAAGTTTTTTGTAAGTCATATGGTTCAAACTTTTCTTAGTAAAATTTAGAACACAAATTTTCTTTTCTAATAAAGTTTAAGCTCAAAAAACTATCTTACCGTTATACCGGTCTTTTAGGAGGGACTATTATACTTCTGCAATACATGATCTATATTTTCTACAAGATGGCCATGATGTTTACATATAGAATTTATATAATCTTATATATTATTAGATAAGTAATTTTAAAAATAAGCTTATGTGTCACTACCACATTCAATTTTAATATGGTTGATTACAAAATTGTCATTAACAATATAATTTACCTTTATTTAATATTAGTATATTTTTAATTTATCTTTTGACTTAATATTTTTTATTTTAAAGAAATATAATTATCTCATAATTTTTAAAATAATCATATGTCAATAGCATTTTTATTTTAGCATTGTTTATTACATAGTTTCCCTTAATATTGAAATATATATTTACTTAGAATTAATTGTTTTTAGTTCAATTTTTATTTTTTAAAGAAATATAATAATTTATTAATTTTAAAAATTATCAAAAATAGATAAAAATATTGTTTATTAAATACTATTTTAAATTTTAATGAGATAAAAATATGACATATCTTTTATAGTTATCATAATCTTTAATAAATCATATTTCTATTTGAATATTATGTTATTTTCTATAAAAAATTCTTATATAATAAAAGTGTAGCATTTACTTGAACACCGTGTTATATTAAAGAATTTGTTTTGGTTTAGGAATTATTGTAACAAATTTGTTAGTAATAAAACATTATGATAAAATAGAATTATAATCACATGATATTTTTTAATTTATTTTAAGCTAATAAAGGAAGAATATTTGAGATAATATTCAATCATATATAATAAACAATAACTTAAATTACTATCTCTTTAACAAAATAAACAAACAGAATATGTTTTGACTGATGATATAGTATAAAAAACTACGAAATCTTATAGACTTTGACAATATATAAGATTTTCGGACCAATGATTTATAAGATTTATAAGGAGGTTTCTTCAAATAATCATACTTTGTATTCTGGTTTTTTTAGTATTCTGACATGTATAAAAAGTTCTCTATATAATATGGTTTTTAGAAATCATTAATTAATTATGTCTTGGGTCTCATTAGTTATTTTTTAATTTTTATATTCCAAAAAATTATAAAATATATCACTAATTCGTTAGATACAAACAAAATATTATTAGTTTATTAAGAATACATATATACTAAAATATTATACGTTATAAATTTATAAAAATCCACTTATTATAACATTGAAATAAATATAAATTTTAAAATTAAAATCAAACTATGTAAATATAATTGGTAATATATTATAATGATAAAAATAAATACATGTTTAAAACTATAAATGAACATGGGTCTAAAACTTAAATAAATATGAGTCTAAAAATCTAAATGATACGGGTTAAAAAAATTTATATATGAAAATTGTAATGTATCAATACTTAAATCAATAGAATTTAAAAAATATAATTCGTATACAACAACTGTTATCACTATAAATTAATTTTTAGTATATCAAATATACAAAAATTAATAAATTTACATATACAAATCAAACCATGAAAAAATTACATGTAAATATTATAAATAAAATATATTAACTACAAATTTATACTGACTTTTCACAAAAACATATCTCGTGCATGATTGGATTTTGTTAGATCAATACAAATTTGTTTAGTGGGATGAAACCTAAGAGCATCTCCAATGTTGCTCTAAATCATACTTTAAACTCTATATTTAGAGAAAAAATATCTTCAATGGTGTTTTGTTTCTTGCTTTAAAAATAAAGATCTCTATATTTTATTATAAATTTGGAGGACTCTATTTCTTTTTCTATTTTTTTGAATATAGCTTTTCTTTACAAAATAGTTGTTTATTTTCCAGTGTATTATTATTTTATACTGAAAAAATTATATGAACAAAATATACATAGTACAAATTTTTAAACAATTCATTTCATGTGATGTAATAAATTTTATTTTAAATAAAATATGATTATTACTACTTTTGTTATTGACTATTTAATATAAATGGATAAAATATGTTAATTTGTGAAGTAAAGAGATATCTTAGAAATTAGTAATAAAATGGTAAAACAAAATATAATTAAAATACAAAATAATTACTTAAATAATGCTCGTATATATATTATAATTACTCAAATAATACTATATCATGTGAAAGTTAAAACTGATGAATAAAATGACATAAAAACCTATTATTTTCTATTTTATAACTATAGTGCCATTCAAAAAGGTCTTTGAAACCAAATCTAAAAAAATGCAGTTACATGCGATTCTCAAGCGATTTTGATCGCTCGACAATTTTGAGAGGTTACCAGTGTTGGTACTCTCCTTCCTTACTGGTGAAGTGGGTCAGTTAATCCTCTATCCACTATAGTCAACATTTCCTACCACAATCCACTTCCTGTATCGTGATGACAGTTTTCCAAAATCTAAATCGGATTATCTTCTATTTAAGCCACCCTACAGAATCTCTGATGAATTTTCTCATTTTCGATCTCCCTGCAATTTTCTCATATCCTTTTTTGGTGTAAATTTCTTTCTTTTACGATGGCTGGTAATTTTTGTCGGGCATTTCAAGATTTCGACATGGGTGCTATAAATTAACCTTTTCTGCTACCTGTCAATGTCATATATCGGGCTGTAGAGAATGACCATTTTGTGATTTTTGATCGGCCAACAAATCCACGGCTTCAAACATCAGATCCATCATTGCTGCCTTTTACGAGAGTTTGGGGTCAACCAGGACAAATTCAGGGTTGAATTGTTGATGGTGGATGTTTTCAATGTGTCTTCCCTTCTAAAGATCATATAAAGATGATTCTTCGCCGGGAACCTTGGTATTTTGCGGACCATATGATGGTGCTCCAGCACTAGACTCTTCTCATGAATCCGTTGATGCTTTACCTTTTGCCATTCTCGGTGTAGAGTTGAGGAATCCCACTCCAATATTTGACTCTAGAAGTGATTAACCATATTGAGTGTGCTCTTGGTCTGCTTTTGGACATAAATTTTACCACTTAAGCTGCTTCACAGGTTGAATTTGTTAGGGTGTGTTTGAACTGGGATATTCGACAACCACTTCAATTCCAGAGATAGTTCTAGTTTACTCCAGGAGTCAATACTCTACTCAGTCTTTGCTATGAAAGGCTAAGAGGATTCTGTGAGATGTGCGGTATGCTCACACATGATTATGGTGCCTTCATCATTCAGAATGGTGGAGCATCATCCACTTCAACTTGTGACAATCTATGGTGGTAATCCTTGACCAAATTCCGGTGTGCAAATTCGTGAATTAAGCCCTAAATTCCAATCTCCTCGTTGTGCTGCTCCGCGAGTCTCACCTTGAACTGGTCTTGTCGCAGATAATGGTTATCCAATGGATCTTACGGAGTCCTCCTCTTCCACTCAAAAGCATTTACATGATATACAACATGATGTTGTTGGCCCTATTAAGTGCTTGATCTGTGATCCATTCATTAAGATGTGGCTTCTTCCAATGCTCAACCAATCGAAAAGATTCAAGTATTAGTGGTTCCTAAACCATCCAAGGCGCCATGATTGCAGCTTGTTAAAACTATCAAGGCCTGGGCATAGAGTTGACAGTTCGATGCCTCAAGGAGATCACTCGCCAATATCTCTCAGACGTGTTGTGCCTTCTCGAGACTAAGCAGCATGATGGTTTTATTAGTAATCTTTGTTTGAGTTTAGGTTTTTCAAATTATGTAACATTTCCACCTCAAGGTCTAAGTGGCGGCTTAGCAATCTTCTGGAGGAAATCTATTTCAGTTTCTGTCCATTCCAAATATGCAAATATGCTTGTTTGTAATGTTGAAACTAATGGAACTTGTTTCCACTTTGTTGTTGTGTATGGTCATCCCAATCCAGCCTTGTGTAACCATCTATGGGAAGAGATGGAATGGATACCTGTGAGTCGGAAAGTGCCTTGGCTTCTAGTTAGGGACTTTAACCAGATTCAGAGAAACCATGAGAAACGTGGTGGTCCTCAACGTGCTGATAGAACCTTTAATGATTTTAATTGGATGATCACTACTTGTGATCTCAGTGATTTATAATCTGTTGGGGATCATTTCTCTTGGACTGGTAAACATTACTCTTATAATGTTGGGTGCTGTCTTGATAGAGGAATGGCAAACCATGAATGACTTAGCTTATACCTATCTTCTCATCCTGAGTTTTTTCCTTTTGGTGGTTCGGGTCATCGTACGCTTATAATTCGATGCTGTGCTTCAACATGTTTACACTGGGGCAAGTTTAAATATGATAAACAATTTTTTGGCCAGGAAGACTTTAACAAAACTGGGATAAACGCTTGTCATGAATTAGGTCACAGTGCTCTTGTGGAACCTCGAATAAGAGCTTGTCTAAAGACAATTTCTTCTTGAAAAAATGCCCATAAGTCAAATGCAGGCCAAAGAATTTTAGAGCTGAAGGCCCAACTTGACCAAGCTTTATAATAAGGTACTGCCTGAATGTATGGTTTTCATCTGCTATGCGAGAACTTACATAAAGCCTACAAAGACGACAAATATTTTTGGTATCAAAAGAGCAGGAAGCAATGGATTAATTCAGGAGACTGTAACACGAGATTCTTCTATGCAGCTGCCAAGGAGTGATTAGAACAAAACAAGATATTATTGATTAAATTAGAGGATGGTGCTATTTATCATGGTGATACTGTGATTGGCGTAGCTGTTGTGAATTAATTTCAAGAACTTTTTTAGAGCTATGATCTGTCATCACAGACTACTCAATCTGTATTTCATGATTTCCCAAGGAGAGTTACAAACTCTATTAACGATAAACTTACCAAACCAATATCTAAAGAAGAAATTCGTTGTACTGCTTTTGCTATTTGAACTGATCGTGCACCTGGTCCTGATGGTTTCACCAGTGCTTTTTACTAACAATTTTGACCAGAGATCAACGTAAACTCATACAGGATATTCATGGCTTCTTTATCGATGATCAACTCAACCCTGGTTTGAATCATACCAATATTTGTCTTGTCCCCAAGTTAGAGGTACCAAAGAAGATGAGTGACTTCCAACCAATATCTTTATGAAACGTTTATTTTAAGATAATATCCAAAATACTAGCATCACGACTCCAACCATTCTTGGATTTATTGTCAGTAAGAAGCAAGCGGCTTTTGTCCTTGGTCGCAATATTCTAGATAATGTTATTATTGCTAAGGAAATGTTACATTCTTTGAGGCACAAAAACGTTGGTCAAGATCTTACATGACAATGAAGACAAATACCTTTAAAGCCTACGACATGCTTGAATGGTATTTTATTCGAGATACAATGAGACATATGGGATTCTCGGATAGGTGAATTCATTGGATTATGCACTGCATTGAATATGTTACTTTTTTGCCATTGATCAATGGTTCTTTTCATGGTTTTCTAACTCTGGGTAGAGGCATTAGTCAAGGTGATCCTCTATCACCTTATCTATTTATCCTTTGCAGTGAAGTATTGAGTCATTTGTTCACAAAAGCTACTAAAGATGGACAATTACGAGGAACAAAAATTAGTCAACAAGGACCAACTGTGAATCATTTACTTTTTGCATATGATGCACTTTTCTTCTGCCATGCTCATCCACAGTCTTATCATATTATTCTGGATCACTTATAACAATATGAATGGGTTTTCGATCAAATTGTCAACCTTTGAAAGTCTGCAATTATCTTTGGCTCGCGAGTCCAACAACAGATGAAGAAAAGGTTACGTAGTCTGCTCGATATTCACAATGATGGAGGATGTGGTCGTTACCTGGGATTACCAGAGCAAATTGGAAAGAAAAGTAAGTATGTTTTATGCTATATTATTGAAAGAGTTAAGCAACGAATGCAAGGATGGAAAATTTTTTTTTTATTGGAAGCATGAAAGAAATTGTGTTGAAGAGTATAGCCACTGCTCTTCCGGTGTGCACAATAAATTGTTTCAAACTTTCCAAAGGAACTTGTGCGGAGATCACAAAAGTTCTATCTGGTTATTTGTGGCTAAAAGGTTCAAACCATAAGAATATACATTGGACAACTTGGAAACGACTGAGTTTGCCAAAGAACAAAGGAGGTCTTGGTTATAGGGATATCGAACAATTTAATCGAGCCCTCTTAGAAAGACAAGTCTGGCGAATCCTCAAAACACCTATGAGCTTGGCTTCTAGAGTGTTAAAAGGTAGATAATTTCCGAATTCAACCATAATGGATGCTACTACTGGTATTAAACCTTCCTTTCTTTGGAGATCACTTCTTGATGGAAGCAGATCTTCTAGAGCAAGGCTTGCGATGTCTTGTTGGTAATGGGCGCTTTATAAAAATCTGGTCTGATCCTTGGTTAGCAACAATTCCGCCATGACCACCTAGATGTGTCCAAAATACAAGTGCACAATTAGAGACAATCTCGGATCTTATCGATCATAGCACTAAATCTTGGAATTTATGTGTGGTTTGCTCGCAAGTTGTAACAGAAGATGTTCGTGAAATCATGAAACTTTGACAAAGTCATAGCCCTTCTAAAGATTTAATTGGCTGGAATTATACACAGAATGGCGATTATAATGTTAAATTTGGACACTGTGTGGCTTCTCATTCTAATGACCAGGAATCAACTCAAGCACTGGCATGTTCTATTAATCTCAAGAAAAGTGTTTGGAAGATGAACACAGCTCCAAAGTTAAAAATATTTTCTTTGGAGAATCTTATCTAATACAATGCCGATATGCTCTGTTATAAAAAACAGACATATAATTTCAGAAGCTCCTTGTCATCATTGTTGTGTAGGTGAAGAATCAATGGATCATATAGTTTTCACATGTATTCATGCTCATGCTATTTGGAGAAGCACCTAGTTACCTTTCTCCACCATACTCACAGGCCCAGTTCCTTTTGAAGAAAAGATCCAGTTGATAATTTTGTCACATCAGAATGTTCATATTGCTCATTTGCTTTGTCACCTTCCTGTTTGGACGCTTTGGTGCCTCTAGAAGAGCCAAAATAAGTTGATGTACTAATTTGTATCCACTGATTGGTCTCGTGATGCGAGTGACAGTCTTCGAGACACGTTTGAGTGGATTGCTACTCAAGCACCTTATATGCAACCTCGATATGACGTAACACGACCAATCAACAACGTCAAAGGAGATGGTTGTGTCCTCCACATAACTATATTAAATGCAACTTTGATTGTTGTTTTATTAATGATCAACTACAAGCCTCGACTCTCTGGCTATTTCGTGATCATAATGATGTGTTTTTGGAGGCGAGACGAAGCCAAGGATCAAATGTTTCATCAGCTCTTGAAGCTGAATTGCAAGAACTTCTTATGTCTCTACATCAAGCTTGGATTTGAGATTACAAGAAAGTAGTCTTTGAAGAGGACAACCGACTGTGTTTCACCTTCTTAATGGAACTCAGATCAATTTTGCTTGACATAATTAATTAAGAGGCATCCGACAATAAAAAGAACCTTTTGAATGTGTTGATTTGGTTTGAGTTCCAAAATCATATAACAAAGCTGCTGATACTCTAGTCAAATCGATAGTCTTTAGTCGAGATTTTCAGCGTTTTAATAAAATTCCAAGTTGTATTAGAGTTTCCATCAGGAGGAACACTTTGATTAAGGTTTTTCAATAAAGTTTAAGATGTTAAAAAAAAAACTATAATGCCATTCAAATTTTTTTTAATATAATTAAAAGAATAAATAATCTTATAATTACTTTACGAAAACAAAAAAGACAATTAGCTTTCTTCCTATTATCTAGGATTTACAAAAAATAACAGTGGCAACTCAGGTTCTCTCGGATGGTAGAGATGCGACTTCTCCGGCGGTGACTGGGCGAAGGTAAATCCTCCTCTTTTGTTTCTTTTCCATGATTTCTTTAAGATGGTTTCTCTTTTGGTTTTTGGATTCTTGATTCCGTGTACTGTTTTGAGATTGTGAGATGTTGCTAAGTTGATTTCTTTGAGATTTAGTTGATTTTGTGATATGAGAAGATGATATATTCGATTATAATTTCAAATCTGCAGATTTATTAGATTTCTTGTTGATTCATTCAATTTTTATATGTGGTGATGTTGATTCGTGTATATTTATTCAGTTTCTTGTAGCTAATTCGATTTTCAGCTTCAGATTTATTCGAGATTTACATATGCAGATTCAATTTATTTTGAATTCTGGTGATATTAATTTTGTGTAAGAGAAGACTGATTTATCTTCCTTTTTCAGATTTATTTTGTGTAAGAGTCTAATACAAATTTCCAATTTTATGGCTTTCCAGCTTCAACTGAAGTGTGTAGGAGCTAATGGTGTCTTCCTTAATGCTCTCATGTTGCTGCTATAATCTTAACATCGGTTGGAGTTCTTGAATCTAATATTTGAAGCAAGTACATGTGCAGATAAGAAGATACGTTCACCAACACCTCAGTTTATGGAACAATGAAGCTTCTCTTGGTGTTTTCTTATTAGATGAAATCAATCTTTTTGTTTCACTGTCGACATTAAGATTTAATGTAAATTCGTTTGGGAACAAATGCTCAAATCGAGATCTCAGAATGTTCTTTCTACTTCTACTTCCTTTAATATGTAATTATGTATATGAAGATGATTATACTTGTTGGCATATAGAATATTTGTTCATAACTTTGGTAACAAAAGAGAGAAATCAAAAAGATGATTTGTTAAGATGATTTTCAGAGGGTTAAAGAACCACAAAGAGAAGTTCACTTGGCTCTACGCATAATAACACGATCAATAAAGCTCAGTAAACCTCTGGACTTAGGAATTGAGAAACATTAAATCTCTTAGTGTAGTACAGGGGAACGTTACAGAGAACATCGCAAGCCAATGATTTTGCTATGTTGGTGAAGTTTCCTTGATTGCGTAGTGGGCTAGGTCATTAGTGAGTTCTTGGGCTTAGTGGTCTCTACAGATTTTGAGTCTGAGATGCTGTTTGTTTCATCATCTAGCTGTTTCATTGTCTGGATACACTACCATCTACCATCTGGATGGAACAACATGTTATTTGTTTCCATGTTGTTTATGCATCTAGGTGTATGTTTGTTTGTTTTGTGAATATGTATATCTTTCTAGATGCATTTAGTAATAACATGACCAAAAAGGACAAGATTGATCTATTATGTATTATTTTAATTAATTCAATTAAATTTATATTGAATCAAATAAAATTATTTTTTAACTTTTTACATTTATTTCTACTAAGAGTACATATAAAAACATGAGAGATAAAAAAGATGTGAGAGAAGAAAAAATAGGAGAGAGAACAAAAAGATGAGAGAGAAAAAACAAGAGAGAGTAAAAAAGGAAATGAATAATAAAATGAGAGATAAGTAAAAAATGAGAGAGTAAAATGAGAAGAGAGAATAAAAAAGAAGAGAGAAAAGAAAAAAAGAGGAGATAGAATAAAATGAGGAGATAAAATAAAAAAGAGGAGAGAGAGTAAAAAATGAGAAATGAGTAAAAAAGAGGAGATATAAGTAAAAAAGATGAGAGATAGTAAAATGAGGAGAGACAATAAAAAAGAGCAAATATAGTAAATTGAGGAGAGAGTAAAAAAGAGGAGAGAGAATAAATTGAAGAGAGAGAGTAAAAAGTGGAGAGATAGTAAATTGAGGAGAAAGAGTAAAAGGAGGAGAGATAGTAAAAAGAGGAGAAAGAGTATTAAAGATAAGAAACAATGTAAATTGAGGAGAGATTAAAAAAGAGGAGATAGATTAATTTGATGAGAGATAAGTAAAAAGAGGAGAGAGTAAAAAAGAGGGGAGAGAGCGAGTAAAAATAGGAAAGATAATAAAAATGAGTGAGATGAAAAAATGAGTGAGAGTAAAAAAGATGAAAGAAAGAGAGGCGTGAAAAAAATAAGAGAGTGTGAAAATGGTATTTTAGTCCTTTTAATTTTTCTGAACTTCATCTACATCCAATTGCTTTCTCTAAATGCATCTTGAAATTTTAAAATTTGAACTATGTTGAGATGCTCCATCTAGATGATGCACAATTATGCATTTAAACAAACAAATGGAGCAGTTGGATGGAGAAACAAACAGACTCTGAGTCATATTCACTATTAGTAACAATATCGAGTGTTGGAGCTCTGTTTTAAATTGTGGGGTTTTGAAGAGTCGTTTTTCTTTTCGAGCTGAGGATAAATAATGTTGATTCTTTTCTAAGTAGATATGCTTGTTATTAGATAAAGTCAATGAATTTATTATGAGTGTTATTTTATAATTACCAAATCGTACATTCTGGTTATTCTGGATTTATATTTTTGAGAAAAAGATGCAAGTATAATTAAATCAATGGCAAAATTGTTATTTACAATTAAATCTACGAGAACAAAAACAAATTTACAATATTACTGCGATAATAGAATAATAAATCTACAATAAAATCTGCTACATTGCATATAAAATATACGAGAACAAATCTATCAATTTCAAAATAAATCTTCAACATATGTAAATAAATATGCGAATTGACAATAAATCTACGACTTAAATATAAATCTGCAATACTACAAAAAAAAATCTACAAAAGAACTCTACCAATTTGAAACAAATCGGCTACGTTAAACATAAAGTCTACAAACTGAAAATAAATCTACCAAAAGAAAACAAATCTGCAACACATAAAATAAAATCTGCAAATACAAATATGCTCCATGAAATTAAATCTGTGACCAAATTTAAATCTGCCAACATTAGAAAATCTACTACATTAGATTAAAAAAATCTATAAAATGGTAAAACTAATCTACCACTTCATAATATATTTACGAAAAGATAAATCTACTACACTTTCAAAATATATCTCCAAAAAATAAATCTGCCAAAGTGGACTAAATCCACATAAAACAAAATATATCTGCCTATAAATATTAAATCTATCATGTCTTGTAGATTTGTTACCTATAGACTTATTTTTCGGCACTACATATTTCATTAATGATATTTTAGTAAATATTTTATTTTTTACAAAACAAAAAAGGAAGCTGGTTTTTTAAAAAATTTCAATATCTTATATATTAAAACGGAAGCATTTTTATTTTGGCCATGTTATAAACTTTATGATAAAATTAATATATAGTTTGTAACAACTGTTAAAAATAGGACTAATAAGAATTTTGTTATAAATTTATATATAAAAAATTTAAACTAATAAATATTTAATAGAAAATAAAAAAACAAAAAAAAAAATTAATAAAAATATATCGGTTACAAATTCGGTTCTTGATTCGGTTCAGGTATGGATTTGGACATGGTTTTCTAGGTCATAGACTTAAGACCCATTTGCGGTATTTTTTTGGGTTTGCTTCATCTAATTCGGTATTTTGGTTCTTTTGATTTAAAACTTACTCAAATATTTTTATTTTTTGATATGGTTCGGTTTGGTATTGAACAATTTCGGGTTTAGAGGTATTTTTATATAAAATTTTAAAAATAAAAACAATAATAATAAAAAACTCTCGAAAGTTAAAATTTTGGTTCTTGAATTGGTTCCGGTTCGGTTTCGGATTCGAGTTTGGTTTTTTGGATATATAGATTTAGGACTCATTGGAGTATTTTGTTGGGTTTGGTTCCTCTAATATGGATCAATTTCGATTTGGGTTATCGTCTTTGAATCAACATCTCAAAAACAATATTCCAAAATATCTGCACGGGTCAAACAATTTTAACAAAGTTTAGAAAAACAATCAAATCCCACGTTATAACATGGGTATAATCCTAATTATTTAAGTAATTTTGAAATATGAGCATCATTGTAATAATTTCTCAATTTTCTAACACTATTCTAGCTAATTATCTTTTAAATATTGATTTATAGCAAAAAGTAAAACAAACAATTGAAACAAACCATTCTCTATTTCTAAAAAACTGTATGTTTAGGGAATAAAATAGAGTAAAACATCTATAGTCTACAACTTAACATATACTTTGGTATCGCGATAGTTAGGTAAACAAAACAGAGGTGGATGATTTAGTTATATTCAATTAAGACAGTTATATTCAATTAAGATTATCAAATTTGATGCAGTGAAATTGTAATCAAATTGGCATTTGATCTAGTGGTATGATTCTTGCTTAGGGTGGGAGAGGTCCGGATTTTAATTCTCGGAATGCCCCAATTTTTCTTTTTATTTGGGCAAAGAAGTGGTCCATAATATAACTTCTAAAGCCTTACAATAAAGCCTATCTCATTTGTAATCATTTTCCAAAAGAGAAAATGACCATTTAAATACCTAATTTTCACGAAAAAACTAAATAAATACTGAATTTTATGTTTTGTCAAAAAAATCCAAAATTTCAAAAGTCAACACCATTTTAATATTAGTTTTAGTCAACTATAACACAGATTATGACGGCGTTAAACATCGTTAGTGGATGTTAAATCTCTATTAAATAGTTAGAGAAAATAACCATTTAAATACTCAACTTTCACACTGAAAACAAAATAAAAGTAAGAAACTTTATATTTTGCCAAAAAAATACCAAACTTAGTTTTTTGCCAAAAAAAATACCAAACTTAATTTTTCCTGTCCAAATGCAAAAATCAATAAAACAACAATTTTTGATTTCTTGCGGATGATATTTGTTTGAAAACGTTATAAAGTAACTTGTTTTGATATATCTTGAAAAATATCAAAGCACCATAGCAACAAGCTTTGTCCTAATAATACATGTCTTAAAGCCACAACATTTAAAACAAAGGAAAAACAAACACTTGTGATCATCTTGGTTGTGATCCTCCTTGAGATCCAAACTGTGAGCCTCCAAAATGTAATTCGGATTGAGAAGCTCCATCTTGTAATCCATTCAGCTATGAGAAAAAAAAAGAAAAAGAAGATGAAGTAAACGACTTGCCTAATGCAAGAATCTGGTCGTCTGGTTCAGAATCTACATGACTAGTCATCGATATTTTATCTCCACCTTTATTATCTGATTCCAAAATCTCGGGTATGATATCATCCTTCCATATCTCATCACCACTGTCGTCACTCTCATCGTCTAAATTGACAAGTCTCTTTCCAAATTTGTTTTCTAAGATCGAGGCTTCATCATCTTCACAAGATACAACATCATTTCCTTGCTCATCGTCTTCTGCATCGGCTTTGTCATTACCCATGATATTGTCTGCATCGGCTTCATCATTACCCATTATATCTTCTGCACCGGCTTGTCATTTCTACCCATACCCTCGATTTCTCTTCCATCAACATCATTCACATACTCTACAGGGTCAATCTCACCTCTTTCATGTTGAGTTGATCTCCTCATCATGTAAGCTAAAAAGTGAAGAGATGATTAGAAAAAAAACCCAGAGAATATAAGAAAATAAACAGAAGATAAAGATAAAGAGAAGCTAAAGAGAACAGAGAGTACGTGGAAACTAAGTAACCTTCCAAGACTAATATTAGTTATATATACAATAAGTATTGAAGAGCATGTAATTCACGAGCATACAAGTATTGAAGAACATGAAGATGTTGACTTTATTAGCGACAATGGATTTCACGAGCATATAAGTATTGAAGAGCATTAAGATGTTGACTTTATTAACACATATGTTTATTAGCGACAATAGATTTCAAAATCAAGGAACATTTCAGACTCTGACTCTCCAATTAACCAAATCGACGACAAAAGAAAAAGAGAAAAGTAGAAGAGAAACCACAAGAATCAATAAGAATTTCAAAGAGATGGGTTATTGAATCTGACCTGCCTCTTTATTGAATCTGGAATGAAACTAGACCGTAATCGTTCCCTAAAAATGATGTCTTGTTATTGAATCTAGAATGAAAGTAGAAAGAAGAGAGTAGAAGAGGCTCGACAAAAGCTAAGGAGAAGAAATTAGGGTTTGTGGATTGGGACAATTTTTTTTGGTTCTCTTAAACAAAACACACAGTTTTGAACAAAACACACAGTTTTGTTTAATCAATCTTAACAGCATATTAACGTTGTGTAACGATGTTTAACGCCATCATTAATTTACGTTATAGTTGACTAAAGTTAATATTAAAATGGTCGTTGACTTTTAAAGTTTGGTATTTTTTTAGCAAAACATAAAGTTTAGTATTTATTTGATTTTTTCGTGAAAGTTGGATATTTAATTGGCTATTTTCTCTTTTCCAAAATCCATGGACGTTAGACGACCCAAGTTACGTTGTTGATCGACTATTTAGTTTAGTTGGTGGGCTTAATCGTAATCAAATAACAATATGAAATATTTCCATAGATGTAAGGGCAAATTAGTACAAAGCATGAGAGCTCTTATTCTTATTATTCTTATTCTTTTATGTTGGGTTGTTAATCGAATATGTTGTGGCCCACTAACAATCCTAGTCTCTTCCATTATTGATTTTGTTGAATTAAGTTTGAATGTAGTATTTTGTTAAGTAAGTTACTTAATAGATGAGATAGAGTTTGTTAGGTTTAGGAGTTATTTTTTTTTGTCAAACAACTGATACTATGTTACATCCGGATACCAGAAATATATGAACCAGCATATAGCCAATAACAGTAGAATGTATATAGAAAATAAATCCAGGCGGAGGAAGCTCTGACACTCTGGAGATCCTGAATGAATAATGGATAAACATTCCCGAATCTAAAGATAAATGAAGACTAATCCTATTTCTGTCACCACAAAAGACAATTGAACTAACAAGGAAGCTCTTTGAATCGTCGAGCTTTTGAAACACATCTCCAAAGTTGGAGATTCTAGACAAAATTCTATCTCAAAGAAAAGAATCGCTACCGTCTAAATTCTGTCTAGAAGAAAGTAGATAGGAGCAAGATCTAATTATCCTATAACATCCAAAAAAATTCTATCTAAGGCTCACATGAAAAGCTTGTCCTTATAAACTACTTTTAATGGGTTTACAAAGGCAGAAAGTATTAAGTATTATTCAGAATTAAAGCCCAAAGAGTGAAACAACAGAAACCATAAACAAGATTTTTCTTTGGGGAGCTGATATGTCTGGATTTTAACGCTTTTTAGGACCATTTTAAAGTCATTTTCCATCCATATCATAGCATTTGCATCATTCTAGAGTCCTTTTTGGATAATTTTTATGTTGTGCACTTGCATACCATACATTCTGCATAAGGAGTGGATTTAGGTGTTTTAAGGAGCATTTTGGATCCCAATGGACGCAAGGAATGAGGCAGGCAAACTTAGGAAGACTTGAATTAACAAAGAAGCAGAGAAGCCAAAGTTTAGACTCCCTCGCACCTCAGCCTCA
>OVBA01003876.1:0-25851 GCA_900406435.1 Lepidium aucheri
GAGTCTAAGTTCAAGAAGCCAATTGCGGAGTCTAGCAAGACCAATGAGGTAGCCAAAATAACTCAAAACATTCGTACTCGTGATGTTACATGTTTTAGGTGCCAAGGAAGAGGTCACATGGCTCGAGAATGTCCAAACAAACGAGTCATGANGCTATGAATCACAAGAAGAACCCATACCACGATCTTGTTAGAATGGTCTTCTACTTATAACTTCTTGTTCACCTCTCTTCTTAATAAAATTAGATCGATCCCTAATTTTTAAGAGATCTTCCAGAGATCTTTATAATACTCTTCTAGAATTATCGGGTTCTATTTTTCTGGGCCGAAAATAGACTTCTTTTTTTAATACTCGGGTTTAATTATGTGATGAACTTTTAGAGACAAGATTCACCTTCAACAATTAGTATTCATTCCTGAGTATTGATAGTAGGAGAAGATAAGTGTGCGTTTATGAGACGAATTAAGATTGTTAAAAGTCTAATATAGAAAAGTTGTTTACAAATAAATTTTTTGAAGTACGAAATTATGGATTTGTATTTTTGAGTGGAGCTGTGATTCGATCACCTAAATGATCAAAAGAACAATTTTGAAGTTCGTCGCTTTCCTTATTATACAAGAAATTCTATGACAACTCCTAACGAAACGAACGTATTATTGAGAAACTTCATTGGCAAAATTAGTTCAAACAATGAATCACTTTCACAAATTAATGCCAAGTAGCCTTCAGAATCATGATATGTTATCCGTCGGATATCCAGATTCGTATCCATTTTTGATCTGAAAAACGGATATCTAGGCCAAACAGATACGGATACGGATCATAATTTCACGGATCGGCGGATAACGGATACGGATACAGATAATGCAAAATTAAAAAAGGATATCCGCGGATATCCGGTTTTTTTTTAACTAAAATATTTAATAATTTAAATATATTTTAAAATATTTTAAATTTACAACCCGNTTTACAACCCGACAGGATAGTCTTCCCACGCGCCCGAGTCAAAGAGAATATAGCCTCAAAGGATGGCTGCTTCCAAGCCCACCTCCTGGTTGTCATTGTCCTTTTCCCAGTTTACGCCGGGAGCCTCCATCTCAACCGATTTTTAAATTTTTTAAAAAATTTAAAAAATTATATATAATTTCTTAATATTTTATATAATTTTTTTAATATTTTTAATATTTTTCTATAAAAAGTTAATTTTTAATATTTTTAAATATATTTTTAATATTTTTAATAGTAAACAATAAAAAAATAAATAAATAAGTAAAAAAAAATAAAAAACGGATATCCGTGGATATCCGTGGATATCTTTATTTTTATAGATATTAAAAGTCTGGATATCCGTTATTTTTGGATATGGATCAAAATATAACGGATATCCCGAATATGGATACGAATATCCTAAAAATGTCCGGATATCCGCTCCGTAACAGGTGTGAGTTGTACAAAAAGTGACTCAACATACAATTAACACATATTTCCATTTATATATATAAAGCTACATTAATTAATATAACCATTCAACTAAACTTTATTGGATTTTAGTCTCAAGCGTTTCAAACCCAATATAAGTATATTATTGATTTTGTGTTTTTTTTTGTCAATAAGTAACTATATAACCGAAAATAAGGGCTGATCAATAATTTAAGTTCTCTAAATAGAGCAGAATGAGAAATTCACTACCTCATATTTAGCTAAATCAAGGATAAGTCAACTGAACCACCTAGTTCTTGGCGATTTTTTGTTTACATATGCTATTCCCTTTTTCATTAAAGATTCAAAGTATTCCATGTGTAAATATTTTATGTGATAATATATTAAAATAGAACATAATTTGCATTTATTGACTAGAATGTTATTTACTAAAATAGTACAAATTTTTGAGTATGAAAATACTTTTTTTCTTTAGAACTTACAACATACATATGTAATATCACAAAATAGCTATTTCAAGTTATTAAAAACCTCAGCATGTAATTGTGTACTCTCATATGATCGAAATATATTTGTAGTTGTTGACAAAAAAAAAATATGCAACATATTTAGGAGCTCATAAAAATATTACAGAGCTCATAAGTGTGTTAGAAAATTATAAAGCATTTAAAATAATTATTGCGCTTGTAAGTATTTTACAGATCTAAATATATATGTGAAAATTTGTCATATTATTTCCATCAATACTGTAGATTCAAATCACATAAATATTTAGCATACTTATTTCCAAAAATTACTCACACATATACTGATTATGTAGTATATTTACCAACCTTGCGTGTTTCTAAACCGATAACTATAAAATATAATTACCTCCATACATTTATGTAGTCATATCGACTTTCAAATATTATATAATCAGTATTTACTTAATAAATTATGTTGAAGAATAATCAAAATATGCCAAATATTAACAAAGTGTGCAGAAGTCTTGACCCGGGCAGCCTGAGTTTACGTGTTGGCATAACTGTAATACTTTATTCCCAAAACTGACAACTAAATCCACAGTATTTTCGTCTCTTTCTAATCATTAAACGTAAATTTTATCTCATTTTAATAATCTTTCAAATTTTATACATATATTAATAAAATTTAAATGATAATTTTTAAACCTCATTTAGTTATCATCATTATTTAACCACTTGCATTTTATAATTTTCCTAGCAAAAAGGTAAACTAGTCAAATATTATAGTTACGGCGAATAAAGTAAATAACAATAGGTAGTTGAGAAATTAGGAAAATAACAATGAAAATTTGAAAATTGACAATCTAACATAACTTGACTGAAAAGTTCATGTTTCTTAGTTAATATAAACAAAAATATTAAATAGAAATATGGTGTTAAAAGAGAGAAAAAACATAAAATCGTTTTTGATTCACGTTTTATTACCAATGATCCAATACTGATATATTTAACACGATAATAATAAAGTAAACAATATAATTAAAATCATATGTAATAACAATTTGTATAGATTCGTAAAATTTTATTTGCACATATAATTATTGTTGTATGTCGATAATACAATTGTTGTGGGACAACAATTTATTTAAGATGTTAGATATATAGAAGTAATGGAAGATTTAACACAATAGTTAAAAATGTATTGTTGCAAACATATAGATAAATAATAATTAAAAACATACAGCACTAAGAAGATTTGTAGAGTGGTATACTATAATTAAAGATATATAGCAACAAATCTATTATATTAAAGGAGGATGCATTTAGGACATCTATTATATTAAAGGAGGATGCATTTAGAACAATGACTTTGAGTTTGTAAAACTTTATACTTTTAAACCATTTACTAAAAAATTATTTATGAATAATTCAAAAACTAAATATTACTTTTTTATCCATCTCTCATCAAATTTTTAATAATCAATCATATCTTATAGAAGATCTGATATATTTTTAACAAATATTTTCACTACTATTTTATTTTATCATATTTTTATAAACTAAATTAAAAATTACATCACAAAACTTTTATTAGAAACATCATACACATAAAATATTTATAAGAATAAATAAATTAGCCAAAAATAAGATAATTATAAATTTTATTATATAAATAATGTTTAAAATTATTATGTTTATATTTATATTATAAATTGAAATATAGTTTTGTATAAAAATAGTAAAACGATAAAAGTATCTATATGAGAACAAGTCAAAAAAATGGTATTTCACAAATAAAATCTAAGTTTTAGTGCATATATATATATATATATATATTAAAAGCTTATACGAATTCGAAGCAAATACGGGTAAGAATTTTTTTATAAAACCAAAGAATTATTATAAAATAGGATAAGACTAATAAGAATATAAACTAACTACCATATAAATATTAGATATTTTCATAGTTATGTTTGATATTCAATAATAAAAATAAGAGTCGTTGATATCCGTTTTGTCACTTGTCATTTGATACTATATGTTATTTAATAATAATAGGTCACTTAATAATGGTTCATTTAATAAAAAAAATTGGGTTCATTAGATTTTACATATTATTTTCAATAATATAATTAAATTTATATCACAAACCATTCAATAATTAATATTCATTTGATAATTACATGTCATTGAATATTTGATAATTAGGATAATTATCTTATATCTCTATATAAAAATTATAACTTCTAAGACTTTATCTTGTGCTCCAACACCAAATAGAATTTTAATATAAACATAAGCAAGTGGCCTTTAATCTAGTAGTAAGTGGTAAGTTTAATAAAGGCAGACGCACTTGCACGTCTAGATATCAAATCCCGCCACCTACATTATGTAGGAACTTTACTAATGAACCGGCGAGTTGTGGCCCAATATTAATAAAAAAAAACACAAAACACAAAAAAAAAATATAATAATAATATTGTTTGCCATGCTTCTTAACTACAATTAATAAACACGGAAATGCTTCTAACACGTAGGGCTAAAAATTTCAAGTATGTAACTTAAACAAGTGCCATATTCTTAATTATACATTTATTGTTTGTTATCCACTCAAATTCAAATTTCCCTTATGTGTTTACCTAAGATTAGTATAAACATCAATAATAGAAAATTTTACTACAAGATCAATATTTTGATATATAGGAAATAAAATATTCAAAACGTTGCAAGTGGCATTTAGTTCAATGGTTGCTGGTAAGTCTATAAAGGTAGACGCACATGCAAAACCGAAGATCAAGTCCTACCGCCTACAAGATTTATGTAGGAATTTGGCTAATGGACCGCTTTTTATGGTCCATATTGATATTGCCGTTAACAAAAAAAATCTTCAAAACATTTTACTTTTTATATTAGCTAGTAATGAATATTATTGTGACTTTGTTTTCATCATTGTAATAGATTATTTTGGTGTTTACAAAGTTCAACCGCAAACATCAAACAAAAACATGAGTTTTCTTTTCTTTTCTTTTGTATGTAGGACTTCTACTAGAAATTTTGATTACAACATAAAATAAATTACGATTACATTGCATACTTAAGTATTCTCACTACAAGAAAGCCTGCAATTTTACTGAATGTTTTCCTCGCAAATCGTTATTTGCAATTCAATTTTTCCTCGTAAACTTCTCACAAATTTGTGAGGGAAAATATTTCTTCGCAATGTCTCGCAAATAAGATCATCGCAAAGGTCTTGTAAATTTGCGAGAAAACTGTATGGACACATTTGTAAGGAATCTGCGAAGCAGAATTTGTGAAGAAACTGCGAGACTAGCATTGCGAGAAGACTACGAGGCAAAGTTTGCGAGGCCTGCAAGGCAGACACTGCGAAACCGTTGCGAGGACAACATTTGTGAGGCTTTTGCGAGCGCAACATTTTCGAGGCCTTTGTGAGGGCTCTCATTTGCGAGGTACTTCCAACTGCAGTAAAAAATTATTATTAAAACTTTAATTAATTTAAAATATGAAATAAATTATTATAATATAGATTAAGATAAAATATATATAAATTAAAATATTTTACAAATTTAAAAAAAATTCAAGACAAAATATCCTAAAGGTCGTCTGATTTGGAATGGGTTCCCGACCCGGAGTAAATCCTCTATTATGTACATGCCTTTTTACCATATCAATATTCAAATATTTGGTATTCTCACACTTTAGACATGAACAAAAGATGTTACCGTCATTCGGAATAAATGTGTTATTAACCGACTGGTTTATGAATGCTCGTAACTCATTTCCAAACTCTCTCGTCACGTCTCTGGATCTTTTCAATTATACATTCATCATCATCATGCGGACACTTCATGTTCTAGTGCCATTTCTTTTTCTCGCAACTTTGTTTTTCTCTTTTTGTTTGTAAGTATTTATGAATGTCTGTAGTACTCCAATCTTGTGGTGGCCTATTTATATAGAATAAAAATATATTATGAAAGTGCGAGGGAGATCTGCGAGAAAATTGCGAAGGATTTGTAGTGGATCATATATCATCAATTCTTAGGTACTTTGCGTTTTAAACATGTTATACCTACTTTCACCTAACTTTACGATCCTCGCAACGGTCTAGTAAATTTGCTAGGAAAACAAACCCCTCACAACTCTCTCGCAAAAACACTGTAATTTTCTCAAAACTTTGTGAAGAAGTTGCTGTGTTTTGTTATTCCACGCAAATCCCTCAAAAAGGCATCGCAAATTTGTGAAGAAAATTTTCTCTCGCAAATCGCTTGAATTCTTGTAGTGCTAAACAAAGTATATATTCTTCTACCAAAAGCTATTTTTGTTTAGATATTAGTATCGGCCTAATTGACAAAGATTAACAATTTTTTATATATTACCCAGAAAATTTAAGACACCCTTCTCAAGATCAAGATTGGACATCTAAAACGTAAAATTTGTAGGACTAGACATCCATAAGTGATTCACAATTGTATTAGACCTAACTCACCCCAAAAGCTAGCTCAAGAAAGTAGACACATACTTATATATTGCCTAAAAATAACAAACCTAACCAATATAGCATCTTGTAACATTAGAAACTATAATATGGACATAAGTTTACACAATACACAGATATTTAGATCTATCGTAATCATCTTCATGTGTATATATGTACGCATATATGGAGATATAGAGGAAACACTGATTGAGAAAGTGCATGTACGGATTGGTGTACTGTGTCCTACCATTTCCTTTGTTGTTTTGTGTATTGCCCATTTATAATAATTATACAAAAACAAAACATCAATAAAATATCTACAGGACTTAATATCAATGAACGACGTCTCATATATCTCAACATCAGTGTTTACTTGGCATGGTCTACCAATATAAAGGTTTTGTATTCGAAACCAAAGCCATAATAACATAATATCTGTCCAACACTTTCACTTTTCCAAATCATTTGCAAGAATATATATATATAAGTGAACATTTGAGGTAACTAAATTTAAAAGTGACCTAACAAGGTCCATCAAGACAGCGAGGCTTCGTCTATTCTTATAGCATTTCCATTAAGACTTAACTATTGTTCAACTTTTTTCTAGTTAAGACTTAAATCCTTACGCACGAGAATTTTGATTCTACTTCTTTGTATATGGTTCAGTTAAAAAGCTCATAAGTTATATCGACAAAAGAAACAGAACTTGAAAATTTGGCATAAGTATTTGTAATCTACTTCTCGTGCTGTAAATTTGAGGTATAAGAAAATAGATTATATATATATATATTTTTATATATTTATATATATATATATATATATATTTATATATATATATATTGTTGAATTAAGTTTGAATATAATTAGCTTGAGGTGCAAGCATAATAGAAAGTGTTTGCTTATTAGATATGGTTTTCTAGATGGATTTGCGATGGAAATAAACCTGTCGGCAATAGGTTGTCAGAAATAAAAACTCGTTAACATTAAAGTTAATAAAGGGAGTCTCTCGAGTGAAAAGTACTGGTTTATTATATATGTAATATCAAGTAGATTAGTAATAATTACAGCAAAAGCTCTAATTACATTGCTCGGTCAATATCCTCCGGAGGTGGCTTGGTCGGCAAGGGACCATCAAGGCTCCATCTTGATAGAACCCATATTCCTCCTCTGCCCGTTCTAGAAGCTTCTGGAACATTGGATGTTGTAAGAACACCAATGGAGCAACGAATCTTTGTGTGGGTTCATAATACCCATCAACGGCTATAACTGCAAAGTGACCTTCCTTCACGTCTTTTGGGACACAATCACGGCCATATTCTTTGGATGATAGTTTCTTGGCCGAGGAAAACCCTTTGATCTGCACCAACCTCTCTACAACATTCTTAAGCTTCACAATTCCACCTTTAACTCTCTTCTTCGATGGCTCAACTGTAGTTGTTCTTTGCCTGGCCATGCTAAGGGATTAAGTTAATCTCCACTGCTTTATTTTTTTGAGGGGGTTTTGGATATTATTACAAAAGTATATGTCCGAATATAGACATGTAAAGAGGAGTATATATATAAGTAAGAATTGTACAAACGAAGATAAGAAAGAAGAACGACGATACCAAAGCATGTGGCTGAGTTGGTTGATATTTTTTCGTTCTAATTGTAACTTTTACTTTGTTTTCATTTTTCCTTTTACCGTCTGTAAAAAGAACATTGACCATTAATTAGAGGAAAACTCTCAACCATGGTGATCCACAATATCCACGTTGGTATGTATACAATATACACATTGTAATCTAAAAGCCTAAAACCACATATAGATTACAAACCTAAAATCTGGTCAATCTTAGCATTACAATCTTATTATCTATATCATAACCTAAAACTGTAAATTATATAAAAATAAAACTTATAGCTTAATTATCAAACAATCTAAACTAATACATCAACCTAACATCTAATCTATAACACATAAAATCTATATATAAAATTTCATAAACTTATATAATAATACTTATATATATATGTATATGAGTCGAAAATTAACCTTAAAGAGAGATAGAGATTTAGCCCAAAAGAAAAGAGAGAGGGCTAGAGAGAGGAAAAGGAGAAGAAATGTCCAATCTTCATATACTCGAAAACTTTCGACAGACTTACTTGTCGAAAATCGATTTTACAAAAATTTGAAATTTTCACTGTATATTACGAATTGTTTTCCCTCAAAATTTAAAATGGATTACTACCAGTCAAAAATTCCGATGAGTTTTCGACAGAATTTCTATCTTCAAATAATTATCTTCAAGATCTTCAAATAATTTTGTAGTCATTCAGGTTATATAAGTACTACTCTTCACTCTAAAGTACAAGTACTTTTGAACCATTTCTTACTTCAAAAAAATGAAGATTTATACTACTAACTGAAATCAACCCTTTTTTATATAGACCTCATCAAAAAGGTATTTCAAAATTTTAATCCAAGTTATAGCATAACTCCACTACAAAACACAAGAACACAAATTCTGATATATATATATATATACGTGTCTATAAAAAGGGTAATGACAAATATAACCCAAAATTTCAAATCAAACGCAAAAATTAATATTTTTTTTAATTTTATTGCAAAACTAACCCATCAGGGTAGTGAGTTTATTATTTTACTCTCCATGACTAAACAAAAAAAAAACAGATGCGCAATTACATATATATCCATTGGATAAAAAGTAGACTCTCTCAAAGTTCACTTGGAATGCATACTTCTCTTGAAGTCTATTTTCAAAGTAGACATCAAGAAAAATATACTATAAAAGTAGACTTCAAGTCTACTCCTTAATTATTTTTATGATTTAAAATTTTTAAAAATATAATTATTAAATAATTAAATGTTGGTTAAATAAGTTCAAGATAAACAATCATGTAGCGTAAAAATAAAATATCACAAAAATTTAGTGAAATAAAATCAACAAAGATCAAACTATATTGTTCACATACAAATTATGACTTTATGGTTTAGAGTTTTAACAAGATATGTTAGTAATCATGTGGATTTGTAATTTGAGACTTAATAAATTTAAATTTCATCAAAATAGTGAAAGCTTTAATAGATTAGGAATGTTTAATCTTTGATATAATTTTTATTTTTATCTTGATGTATTATATACAATTATTTGATTTGTGTTTTAGGGTTTAGGGTATAGAGTAGATTTAATGTGAAGTATACTAAGAAGGCTTTAAGAGAAGTCTACTACTAAAGTAGTCTTCAAAAGGAATCTACTTCTTAAACGTAATTATTATTTAAAATTAGAAATATAAATAATTATGAGATGATTGAACTTTTGGTTAAATAACTTTAAGATAAACAATTATGAAGTGTAAAAAATAAATATCACAAAAACTTGGTGAAATAAAACCAACAAAGAGTAAACCACATAGCTCACTAACAAATTATTAGTTTGAGGTTTAGAGTTTTAGCAAGATATGTTGGTAATCATACGGATTTGTATTTTGAGATTTTCAAAATGTAAAATTAAATAGAATAGTAAAATTTTGAGTAGATTAGAATGTTTAATGTTTGATATAAGTTTCTATTTTGATCTTAGCGTATTACATAAAATTTATACGATTTGTGTTTTAGAGTTTAGAGTATAGAGTAGACTTCACTTGAAGTCTACTGTGAAAGTAGAAAGAGAAGCCTATAAATTTTCATTTTAATCATAATTTACATAATAATGTATAAAGTATTTATAAAATTAATCATGTTAATTATATCAAAATTATGTTAATTTTACCAAAACGAATAGATTAGTATGTTAATTTTGGGATTTGATCTAAACCAAAATTATGTGCTAATTGATTTGATTTTAACCAAAATTAAAGCAAATTGTTTAGAAATTTAACCTAACTGTAAAATGGAAGCTCTGCCTGAAGAAGAAAAAATTTAGCCACCTTCTCTCCCATCATGACCTAAACGCTCTCATCGTGACCTTAGGACTTTTGCGGCTCTATTTCCGGCGGCCACCATCAACCTCCTATTATCCGGTATAATCTTGCATCTATTCACCATCTTCTTTGTTTACAATCTATTCAGTCATCTTCTTCTCATCATCTTTCATTTCTTTTTGCAGGTTTCGCCAGCCATCGTCTCCTCCTTTCTCCAGCCACTGTCTCCTCCATTAATGATTTCTTCACTATATTTTGGGTAAAAATTTGATTTTTCTGTGTTTTGGTTACAGATCCGTGTTTTATTGTGTTAAAAACCGATTTTTTTGTTCTTATTGCAGATCCGAATCTCCTTTAAGCTCTACTCCTCCTCCTCCTTTTAGTTTCAGCTTTCTCTCTTCTTCCGGTGTAAGCGCTTTCACTCTTCTTCTTTGTTCGTCTTCTCTCTTTTTCTCTATGTGTTATTCTCTATTAACATCTATGCGTTAAGACCTAAAAACCAATTATTAAAATACTTTGTACATAGCCGGTTAGGTTTGATCGAACTGTGTCTGAATAATTACATAGCACATTAAGTTTCGTTAGCTTTCGTTTATACATATACAGAACACTTTTGTTTTGGCTTCGTTATTCAATCAGTTTTGTGATTTTGATTTTTATATATTGATGATTGGTTGATAATGGGATGCAGCAATGATGACGTACAAAACGGGATATGCGACGCACCATGTGCAGAAAACAGTCCACGCTTGGCAACACATAGTTGGTTTAGTTCTAGGAATTGTCGGAATGATGGAGAGAACTATCTTTGCCTCATCTCTGAATCTTTCTTTATTGTATAATTCATCGAATTATTGTTTGTTTGTTTGTTTATCGTGTGTGGTCATTGTAATTCGTGTGATATATCTAATTGGTCATGAGATTGATAATTTGAGATTTGATTTCACTTTTGAATATTATTCTTAGTGTTACTACAAAAAAGACATGGAAGATAAAATAACTGGTTCTTACATGGTAGAGTAAAAGACATCAATGACAAGCTAAACCATTTTAAGGATTTTGCCATGTCGACAATCACCAAACTGACTTAGTAAAATGTGAAATAGAAGTTTCGAAATGTCAAGGATTTGTTTGAAGTCTGCTCAATATATAATAGACTCACATGAAGTCCACTCAGTATTTACATAGACTTCACTTGAAGTCTACTCAGTATGTAAGTAGACTTAGTATTTGAGTAGCCTTCTGATGACTAAGGTCATGCAACTTAGGCAACAGATTGTGTTATTACAAGAGTGACTAAGGGAATGCAACTTAGGCAACATAATGTGTCATTACAAGAGTAAATATTTTACCATACATATCCTTGAAAAGCATAATAAATAAAACACAACAACATATCTTGTCACACTACTCTTCGATCATGGTTTGATCATAATCCATTCTCCACAAAAAACAGCTAACTGAACCATTACCTGAAAATAAATGTATATATAAACAGTTTTAATAACAGATAAAAAATATAAATATAAATAATTAATAAAAAAAAAGAGACTTCATATGAAGCCTACTATATAACTAGCAAGCTTCACCTGTAGACTTCATTAACATCATATGAAGTCTACTTAGAATGAGCTAACTACCTATATAAATCCTAAAATTACCCAGAATTAAATATAATATATAATGAAATAAGACTCGTACAAAAGCAATAAAAGTATCAAACAAACATAAGAAAAATACAAAAAAACATAGTTTAAATGCATTTTTATAAAATGGACGAAGTAGACTTCTCTTGAAGTCTACAAATAAAGTTTGCATTTAAAAAGTATAGTTCTCTTGAAGTGTCCTCTAAGAAAAAGCAGACTGCAAATGACGTCTACTTTAGTACGAGTAGACTTCTTTAGGTTATTTTTGCAATTGACCAAATGTTGAATTTTTGGTTATTGAAAACGGGGTTTGTTTTTCAATTGACCGAATGTTGACCTTTTGAGTAGACTTCAAAATGAAGTCTACTACTATATAGTATACTTTTAGAGAAGTCTACTCAAATTCCCAAGAAAAGTACATATTTAGCAAACTTTTGTCGAAGTTTACATTGGAGTTGACTAAGTTTGACTTTTATTATGAAGTCTGCTCAAGAAGTCTACTATGAAAGTAGACTTCAAGACAAGTCTACTTGAAAAGTAACGTAAGTCTACTTTATATTAGTAAATAATGAACATTTTAAATTTGAAAAGTAGACTTCAGGTGAAGTCTGTGAGAGTCGTAGACTTCTCTAAAAGTCTACTTCTGAAGTCTACTTTTCACTTGAAGTCTACTTGTGAAGTCTACTTATCATGTGAAGTATACTAATATTTTGGTCAATATTTGCTATTTTTGGTAAATTGCAAAACTAACCCCCTTAGAAAAAAGTGCGAATTTTTTTTTGTCATCAAAGAGAAGCGTGGAGACTTCTAGAAAAGTCTACTCTTGTAACCCAAAAACTTGGTCAATTACAAAATTTATTTTTGTGTTGACTAACAGACTTCAAGAAAAGTCTACTTTTGTCAATAGACTTCACATAAAGTCAACTCTCTACAAATTTTTGAAAATCTTCAAGAACTTGGTAGATTTGAGTTAACATCATGTTTACCTTTTTTGAATGCTCAAAATATCGAAATAAGCTTTAAATTGTTACTCTTGGCTCCAAATACCAGCAAATATGAAAGATTAAAAATTTCAAGAACTTGAAAATGAAAATTAGTAAGTTTTCTAGATGTAATTGAAGAGGGAATGAGAGATTATTAGGTTAGAATTCGTGAATAAGCATAATGAGGTGAAAATTGGTTGGTAATGATGCATTTAGAACTTCAATTTAGGTTGGTAATGGTGGGTGAGAGAATTGAAGATGACAATTTTGTAAATATTTGAGATTTCAGACCTATATTAGACTTTTTCATTGTAAAGAGAAAAAAAAAATGATAGCAAAATCAAAATTATGGAAAAAGGGTAAAATCAAGTCAATGGGTCAATTTTGCAACTATCCCCTATAAGAATATTCAGATTTCGTCCTTGGCATCTAATTATGTTATATATATATATATATATATATATGTATTTGTACTTAATTTATGTTTTCTATATACAAAAAAGTTTTTACAATTTTTTGTAGATTTTAAATTCTTAAACTTTCTTGTAAAAAGTAAATGTAATGAAGTTTAGTGTTTTATTCACTCTAACACAAAACTTCAGTCTCATCTTTATTGATAGAATATACAAGTATCTCAACTCAACTCAACGAAACTTCATGCACAGAAAAAAGAAGATGAAAAGAAATAAGTTGTCTAATAGTAAACTCGTCTGTTATGTAGCTGGGGTTGCACAACCGCACAACCTTCAACGTACATCGATCCGTCCTTGTTGAAACTGTTTTTAAAAGTACTGTCATCAATATTTTGTTATAATTTGATATTCAGGGAACCAGCTATGCATTATATATATAGACGATCGATATAGATTCGTAGTTTTCTTAAATTTGTGTGAACATCTTTTACTACACGTTTTCAATGAATTTGCCAGAAAAACTAAAAAAAATAATGAGCAAATATTATACTGTATTTATAATAGTATACATTAAATGAATATCAAATTATATGCTAAGATCCAAATATAGCTAGACGAGTCCAACTTAATGGCTACAGATTCTGGCGACAATTCTCCGCGAGCAAGACATGGTAATTTGTCACGAATTTAGCAAGAGGCTATTTGTTTCAAACATAGCCACACATTTTACAACGCAGTTTCAAATTGGTTCACCCTTTAATATTTACTCTCATTTCTTCTGGAATAAATAAAACTTAAACACCCCCACCCCCCCCCCCCAAAAAAAAAAAAAANGGAATAAAAAAAACTTAAACCCCCCCCCCCCCCCCCCAAAAAAAAAAAATCCTTCAAACTTTGTAGCTTTATTTAATGATGGTTAGAGATTGTATCTACAAGAAAGAAAGGTAAGAACTGACAGTCATATCTTTTGGTTACCCGTTATAACATGTATCTCCTGAAGAATTTTCGACGAATTCAAAATCTTGTTTTGTTATCGCCGAAAAGCATAATCCTTCAAAAATATCAATGGACAATACTTGACGGAAAATCATGGGATTATTACGCCAGAGAAAAACTACTACATATAGTAAAGAATTCGAGACTGAATTATTCCTTGTATCAATCACAAAACGATTACAACATATATACTCAAAGAGATGATTAAAAACCTAGCTACAAAATCGGTCTCCCCCTTCCATATTTGAATTCGATTCTCTAACTTAAATGGCTCCTATATTATAATGCATAACCGAACACATATCAATTACAAAACCAATATATATACCAACTCCAATATCCACCTCCCCCCTCCTCAAGTTGGAGCATACATATTATATAATCCTAACTGAATCGAAATCATGAAAGTCGTCTCTGCCAATTGGTTTTGTAAAGAAGTCTGCAAGCTGTAACTTGGTGTTGACGTGTTCAAACTGAATGTTTTTCCTAACAACTTCATCTCTCACAAAGTGGCAATCGAGTTCAACATGCTTTGTTCGTTCATAAAACATCAGATTGGTTGCAATATATATTGCAGATTTGCTATCACATCGAACCACCATCGGTTGAGTATATTGTACACCCAACGTTAACAACATTCGTTTGATCCAAATGAGTTTCTGTGTCAACAATGTAAAAGCTCTATATTCAGCTTCAGCTGAAGAACGACTTACAGTGTCTTATTTTCTTGTCTTCCAAGAGATCGGAGATTCACCAATTTGAACAAAATATGCAGCAACTGACCGTCGAGTAAGTGGACAACTTTCCCAATCTGAATCACTCCATCTCGTTATCTAAAAATTTTCTTCCGATCTTAGAAGTATTCCTTGTCCAAGATCAAACTTCAAGTATCTAACTACATGAAGGGCAGCCATCCAATAATCATGTCTTGGTGCTTGCATGAATTGCGCCAGAACCATGGACCCAGAATCTCGAATCAGGATGAGTATTGACCAAGTAACTTAGTCGTCCCAACAAGCGCCTACACTGAGAAGGATCAGCAAGCAAAGGCGAGGTAGAGAGAGCTAACCGATGGTTTTGTTCAAGTGGAAATGTCACAGGTTGGTATTATGCATTCCGGTTTCGTTAATGGTGTTAATAGCATATTTACGTTGACACAAGTAAATACCATCATCATTACGTGCCACTTCTATGCAAATAAAATACTTCAATTATCCCAAATCCTTCATGTGAAAACATGTAGACAAGTAAGTTTTGAAATCACTAATGGCAGCAACATTATTTCCAGCAATTATCAAGTCGTCAACATACACAAGAATGTGTATAGTAACACCATCTTTGTTGAAAGTAAACAAAGGGTAGTCACTCAAAGACTGTTTAAAGCCATAAGAAAATAATGCAGAAGACAACTTAGCAAACCAGCATCGAGGAGCTTGCTTTAAGCCATACAGTGACTTTCTTAGCCTGCACACTTTGCCTTATTCGGATCCCTGACACCATGGCGGAAATTTCATATATACTTCAGCATCTATATCATCATGAAGAAACTCATTTTTCACATCCATTTGATGCACAACCCAGCCTCGTTTCGAAGCAACATCAAGAAATAGTCGTACGGTTCCAATTTTTGCAACCGATAAAAATGTTTCTTCATAGTCTTTTCCTTCTATTTGATTGTTACCCAAAACTACTAAACGAGCTTTATGTGTCTCAATAGTGCCATCAGAATGAAACTTCATCTTAAAAATCCACTGAAAATCAATAGCCTTTTTACCTGGTGGAAGATCTTCTTCTATCCAAGTGTGATTATCCTTAAGAGCTCCATATTCTGCGTGAATAGCATTCCGCCATTTTCTTTCTTTCACAGCTTGTGAGAAATTCTTCGGCTCCATATTTTCAGTAATAGTTGCGACAAAAGCAACATGAGTAGTAGAAAATCGATGTAAGTCATCATACCAAGACAATGCATATCGCTTGGGTGAAGTATTAGCTGAGTTTACAACATAGTTTTTGACTGTAATAGGAGGCTGCTTTCTACAATGACCTTGACCTAAATTTTCAGCTGTATTTAGGGGCTGTACCGATGGTTTCGCAGGTACAACACTCTCAGGTTTAGGTGGAGGCGGTATTGGTGGAGGTGATCGTGGTGAAGGAGAAGATTGCCTCCTAGAGCCACGTTCAACAATTGAATCACGATGAAGTGGTGGCATAGGCGGAACAATGTCATCTGTAGACATCAAAATTTCGGTCATAGGAGTCCACAAAGGAGTATCACAATTCTCAGAAACTTTAGAATTAGTTAACTCGGCATAACGGAACTTGTCTTCTATAAAAACCACATCTCGAGAAGCAAAGAACTCATTCTTTTCAACATCATATAAACACCACGCTTTCTTACCATGGGGATATCCAACAAAGACACATCTTTAACTACGCGATGCAAACTTATCACCACTTCGATTTTGTATATGTGCATAACACAAGCTTCCAAACACACGAAGATGAGTGTAGCTTGGAGGTTTCTTGTGAAGACACTCATACAGTGTGAGATTGTCAAGCACACCACTTAGTGTTCGATTTATTAGATAAGCAGCCGTCAACACACATTCTCCCCAAAACGAAATAGGAAGATGAGCTTGAAATCTCAAAGCTCAAGCAACAATTAAAATATGTTGGTTTTTTTTTAACTCGACCATTTTGCTGAGGAGTACCTACACAAGAGGTCTCATGAATAATATCCTTGTTTCAGAAATACTCTGTCAAACAAATAAATTCAGATCCATTATCACTTCATACTCTTTGTACTCTTGTTTCAAACTGTATTTCCATCATAGCCAAGATATTTTTAATATACTTCCCAGTTTTTCTTTTGTCGTTTAGCATATAAACCCAAACTCCTCTAGAGTAGTCATCAACAATTGTTAAGAAAAACTTTGCACCATAATGTGAGAATTGTTGATATGGTCCCCAAATATCCACATAAATTAACTCAAAATTTTTGAAGCTTTATTAATAATCAGAGGAAAAGACTCTCTTGTTTGTTTTGCCCGAAGACATACATCACAATTATTCAAATCTGAAGAGACTAAACTAGAAACAAAAGGAAGCAAATTAACTATCTTAGCAGAAGGATGTTCCATTCTACTATGCCACATCTCTCGGATGTTATTACTTCTCGTCAAAGCCGGTGCCGCCGATTCAAAACACCAAAAATGAAAAGTACCACCCACTCTTTTACCAATGCGAATCACCATCCATGTACTCTGATCCTGAACAATAAAGAACTGATCAAACACTTGATACACACACCTATTCTTGTCCGTCAACTGTGCCATAGAAATCAAGTTAGATTATAAACCCTCAACATAGTAAAACAGATTTCATGACCAAATGTTTCCCAAGTCCAATTATTCCCTCTTTTACTGAAATCCTTTCTCTCCCATCAGAAAGTATCACCAAAACCGGATCCATGGCTCTTACATCCAACAGAATACTAAATCTCCCTATCATGTGACTAAAGGCACCTGTATCAAGTATCCAAGAATGAGAAAGTGTCGAATACATACTAGTCATATGTTCTAGACCTTTTTTAGTACTCGGTGATTTCGCAGGACCAGCATTGAGTATGCTTTTTATTGCACGCCACTGATGATCGGTAAGACCACTCACACCATCTCGGTTAGCGCGTTGATGACATGATTGGCTACCGCATTCTGGTTGATTTCTGGAACTGTCACAACATTAGAATAAGATCGTGATTTCCCTCCACTGAAACTCGCAGATTTTTGAATGTTACTACTCTTAACTTGAACTACCTTGCTGTCTGGTCTATCTCTCCACCACTCTGGATGTCCGACGACAGAAAAACAGCTCTCTGAAGAGTAACCAGTGCGGTTACAGTGTTTGTACATAATGTTCAAATATTTCTCATTGTCTTCAAACCTGAAACAAGGCATTATCTAAGTAGCAAAAGTTTTTGCCTCCACCTCACGATCAGGTTCAGGTTTGCATGGATCTTCTTCTTCATGAATGACATTATACACTTCTTCAAGAGATGGAAGATGTGCTCGTGCAACCAGACTTAATCAAACTACCTTGAATTTATCACCTAATCCGAACAAAAACTAATGCACCTTTTCTTCCTCTATGTCTCATTCTTGAGCTTCACCGAGATTACATGTGCAATTGTTATACTTGCACACAAGGATTAGACAATAGGTAGCGAGACTACCCCAAATCTGATTAAGTCTTCTATAGTAGCTTTCAATGCTACTTCTTTTCTAATTGCACGACGCATGTTCTGCCTTTATTTGCTGAATTCGAGATCCAGACATGACAGAGAAACATTTCTTCAAGTGATCCCACAAATCCTTAGTAACATCTTTGTGAGATATATTCGATCTCAAGACAGGATCAATTGTCATATTAATCCACAAAAAAGCAAAGCTTGAATTGTCCACCAAGTTCCAGGTCTGGAGAATCATCTCCTAGTTTCGATATGGTTCCATCAATGAAACCAAATTTCTTTCTTGATTTCAAAGCAATTTTGATGCCACACTCTCACTCATCATAATTCGATCCTTTGAGAAGAGGGTATGAGATCACTACTTAAGGGTTGTCAGCCGCTGTCAAGTTGTAAGGTGAGATTGTTCTTCTCACCTCTGTGGTCGAGTCGGGGTCGGTGTTGGCAAAGCCATCGGGTTTGCTCAATTTTGTTTTTGTTAGGATTCAGGCTCTGATACCATAAAGAATTCTGAGAGGCTGAATTATTCCTTGTATTGATCACAAAACGATTACAACATATATACTCAAAGAAATGACTAAAAACCTAGCTACAAAATCGGTTTCCCCCTTCCATATTTGAATTCGAATCTCTAACTTAAATGGTTCATATTTTACAATGCATAATCGAACACATACCAATTACAAAACCAATATATATACCAACTCCAATATATAGCCATTGATATTCCTGATGATCTAGCTTCTTAGGAAATACAAAATACCAACAGGAAAAAGTCGATTAAATCTCAAACTTGCAAAAACAGAAAGAGTAAATACTCAATTCGTTCGTCTCTAAATTAATCATCAAATTTTTAGTTGACTTTCAAAATAAACCTCTAATTTTGCGTTGACCACTCAATTAAAACCCGACGTTAACTCAACTAGTAGAACTTAGTAACTCTGCTAATAGATCTTGTTAGTTAAAACTATGCATGTCATCAAAACTCTAAATCAAAAATTTGTTGAGAATCAAGGTGTTTTGGTTTCAGATTTTGATTTTTAGGAGGTTTTATAGATCTATTAGTTTCAATGTTCTTGATCCACATACTTTGATACATATATGTGTTTCTACTATTAAATTTGAATATCAAATGCTTCAGTTTCATTGTTCCTGTTAATTTGGGAGTTTGTGAACACTTTTCTTCAGTAAGCTTCAAATTAGAGAAAATAGAGAAAGTGGTGATATCAATAATATCAATTGTAACAGATCTAGCATGCGTGACGACAATCAACTCACCACCACCTTTATTATCTCCAACCTCTAAAAAAATAATAAGAATAACAACACCAAACATTATGAGGAATTTACTGAAAGCTTCACGTCATTTGACAATTCGATTCTCTTAAGCAACTCTACAGAATTTGCCAAAAACTTTATAATTTTTGTGATATGGGTTCGATTTGATGAGACTTCTTGGCTAGGTTTTTGTTTTAATTTTTGGAATAATAGAAATCTCAGAAGAGAAAGAAATTTTGTTGTTCATTGAGTTATTAACGGGATTTATTTACGGAGTTAGTGATTTCTGTCAGTTGAGTTAATATCAGGTTAAACTGAGTAGTCAACACAAAATTGGAGGTTTATTTTGAAGTCAACTAAAAGTTTGACGATTAATTTGAAGGCGAACGGTTGAGTGTTTAATCTTCGTTTTTTGTAAGTTCAAGATTTAATCGACTTTTTCCCAAATATCAACAGAGTTCCAGCGGCTACTAATATTTTAGTACTTATGTTAAAATTTACTTTTTTTTATAAAAAAATACAGTGCAATTTTAACCATCCTATGTCATTCCCCGATATTTTTAGTGGTCAAAAACTCAAAATTTATATGATATCAACAAATATGTCTTTATTTTAACCTTGAATTCCCCTGGTATACAAAAAGAAGGACTGGCTATACCTTTTATTCATATTTTTCACGTTTAATGGCATAGAAGGTTTGAGATATAACACCCAAATATAAAACAGTAGTGTGTTTCTTTGACAGGAAAAAAAAAAAAAAACAGTACAGGCCGTCCTTATGAACTGTGTAGTACACTGCTTTATATCGGCATGCAAAGTCGTGGTCGGTTTCATAGTACATCAATTATCAATACCATATAAGAAAAATATTCATGTGATCAAAATTTTTATGTTTACAATTCTAAAGAACAATATATATATATATATATATATATATTACTGTTTAATGACTTGTTTTATAATACGTGAAGAGATATATCATCTGCAAAATACAACTACATGTGGTACATAAGTAATGTAACAAAATCAAAACTAAAACCAATGATATATATCTTATTCACTTAATTAGAAGAAACATATACATATATTTACTGAATATATAGAATTATTAATCTAATAGCTAATTATAATAATTATTTAACAAAGAAATACACATAAATGTAATAATTTATAAAGCTTGTATGTAATATATATTTTAATTGAATTTATGAATGAAATTGTATAAAAACGTTATTTTAGACACTAATAAAAAAATAGAGTATAACCGCAGTATAATTCATAACTAGGCATAAAATTTTGTGGTTACATAATCAAATACACACGATTAGTCACGAAAAATAAATGTGTATAGGATCGTGACTAAAATTTACCGTAGCTTTTCATAATAACATAGTCACGTTTTATTTACTAAAAATTCGTGACTAACCTAGCCACAAAATAGCAATGTAAAATCACAATGGCTATCTTAGTGACAAATATAGCATGACAAATCGTGACAAATTAGTAACGAAGTTCGGGTGACTATAACGTGATTAGTATAGTCACGATTTTTATCATGGTTTTTTCGTGATTATATGTCATGAAAAAATTGTAACAAATTGTCACGTTTTTTCTAACAGTTAAGTCGTATCTATTTAGCCACGGTTTTTGTCACGAAAGTTCTGGGACATGATTTGTAACTAATTTATTTAGCCATAACTGTATCAGCTATTTTCCGTGGCTAAGTGCATATCTAAAATATAAAAAAATTAGTTCCAAAAAACCTGAATGGGAAAAGTGGAATTCAATATCATACATTACAAAAAGATTATATTAGACATTCCAAAAGATCCGATTACACATTTTTTGAAAGACTAATATTCAATCTAAAGTCTACAATAGATAAGCAATTGTTAATTGAACTCACAAAAAGAAGCACACCACCTATCTAGATCAGATTGGTGTTCTTGAGTCAAAGGTAGAGCAAATGTAGTAGATGGGATTGTTGGAGTCGGGTTTATGGTTGTGGCCTGAACAGGAGGAGTTACATTCGTCGAAACAGTTGGGTTTGTGGCAGCAGCACAATAAGTCTATTAGAGTGTTTAGAGGATCATATTTAAGGCAACTCTTGTTGCTAACATCTCCTCTTTGACTGTAGACATGTCAGCCTTAAACTCACTCTTTAGTACTACCATGTCTTCTTTGAGTGTCATCATGTCAGTCTTGAGAGTTTCTACATTATTGTTGACAGATTCAGACTGATATTCCAAACTGGATAAACGCATGTCCATGTCAAGCCTACGTTTAAGTGAAGCAAGTACTGACTTCTTTGGTTCTAATTCTCGGAATTGAACACTGCCTAATCCATATATACACCCTCTAGAAGACTGACTACGCTGTCCAAAAAGTGAAATAAAAGAGCAGAGAAAAAAGTTCAATCAAACATATCTCACTCTCGAAACCAAAAAGAAAACAATTAATCTAATGTTCAGTATCTAGTGCCACAACTAAAACCAAAGAAAATAATCAATCTAATGTTCAGTATCTAGTGGCACAACCAAAAACCAAAAAGAAAACAAATTAATCTAATGTTCATTACAATGGAAACAAAGGTATATGTTCAATCAGGTACACCCAAGATAAAGCCTACACACGTGGAGAGCAACACATTTCAGGAAACAAAGGTGACTCTCTTGATTGACAAGTGGAGAGCAAACACATTTCAGGTAATATACTATCTCATTTCAGCACAAATATTTTTACTGCAAATTGACTTTTACTAATCTAACACATCCACTAAACACGTCAACATACTTGAACCCAAAAACTTTCAAATGCTCCAATAAACTAGAGTACCTTAATATATTCTTCATTTAGCAAAATACGAGGAGTAGCACCCGTTGAGGCTGTTTGACTGGTACCATTTGGAGATCCATTTTCAGCTGCCAATTGTGTAACAGCTTCCTCTACTTCAAGTACAAGGGATTGAGCTCTAGCATCAACGAAAGTCCCATCTTTGCGTATATGTGTTTTCCATACAAGATCTGTGTAAGATGGTGGTTCATTATTTAGAACCAGCCTTAACCATCTGCCAAATCAAAAGAGAATTAGAAAAAACATGACAGATTGTAAAACATGATATAACGAAAAGAAAAAGAAGCTTTACCATATCATATTCAATTTTCAGAAAATTTCTAGGACCTGCACAATGTTTGTGCATTCCTTTTCCATCAGGGTCAGACATACAACTTGCAACACCTGACTTACTCCTTTTTATTGCTGGTTCTATTGCCCAACTCCCCAATAGCTGAGTCCAATCATCATCATTTATGTATGATGGTTACTTATTTTCGCTCTTCTTCTTGCTGATTTTTTGACAGATTGTTTCTTGGGTATGTTTTTTCCAATGGGTGTAGACCAAATCATCAAACTTAGCTTCCCAGTACTAGTTTTGCTAGAAAATAGAAGACATTAGTAACTAATTGTGACTTATTAAATAATGGAGGCTGAAAGTAGTTAGTGTATCTAATACAAACACTTACCACAAAAGTTTGCCACCATTTATCTTTCCTCTCTTGAGGAACAAATTTCCAACTACTCCAAGGTCCCATGTAGTAACCTTGCCAAGTTGTGCGAACAAATTTGTAGACAGAATAATCAATACCAAACCTGACCGAAAAAAAATCAGAGAAATAGAGTAAAAGTTTCATTTGATTTTCTGAATTGTAGACAGAGATGTACTTACCATAAAGCACCATTGAGTTTATTTGGATGGAGGTGTGCTTGCTGTTCTCGGGAGGTAGCATTCATTAGTGCCTCTAGTGTAATACAAGTGTAACTGTTTGCAACTGAAGAGGCATTGCTTGAACTTCTAATAGCTCCTGGAGGCATATTAGTTCTTGAAGTTGAACCTGAAAAAGGCAAGGGAAACAAGTTCATGAAGTTTTTTATTTTTTGTTCCACTAACTCACAACAGTCACAAAGCATCAATTATAAGACAAAGCATCAATTATAAGACAAAGCATCCATCAATGTAGATCTTCAAATAACAATGTCTTATTTTGACTCAAGAATATACTATTTGTTGTATGCTTCATCAGGACAATAAAAAACAGAACAAAAACATGACAATTCGTTTTGTTTCAAGCTTTCTACAATTCGTTCACTTTCTAATATAGCAAGAAGACCACCAGTAACACGAACTTGAACTTCACTTGTTACGCCCATCATCGAACTCAGCCGGAATTTACAAAAGTGGATCGAAGAAATTATCATTCACGATTCTCACAAAAGCATTTTAATCAAATGAGAAAGTGAAATAGAACAAATCTGAGAAAGAGAAGAGAAGCATAAGAAAGCATTTTAAAATCTCATTTAAGAAACAAATGTTTACCAAATTGAAACCCTAGAATTTAAATTAGAAAGAGAAGAAAGGAGATCAAAGTTTAAATCGAAGGAGAGCGAAGTTTTAATCAAACCTGAAGACGTAAACGTTCTGGTTCTTCTCGGAGGCGCCATTGTCGCCAAAAAAAAAAAAGAGAGGAGAGTGAAGTTTTTTTTCTGATGAAGGAAAAGATCGAAGTTTAGTCCCTCTCCTTTTCGTCAAAGTGTTGCAGAATGAATTTTTTTTCCTTCTTCTAAGTGTTGGATTGGAGAGTAATTTGCTCTGAAGCCAAAACCCAGAACCCAGATATTTGCTTTGGAGCTAAAACCCAAAACTCAAACCCAAATTAATTGGAACCAAAATTGGAGCCAAACCCAAATTATTTTTCTTTTTGTTATTACTAAAATTTTATAAGTGAAACTAAACAGTTTTTGGTTTTTGATTTATAACTATGGTTTCAATTAGTCATATAATTAGAATTTGATTTTGGTTAGAACTAACATTATCTAAAATCTATACTAATAAAAGTAGGTAATTATAGCTTCTTAGGCCATCCACCTCATCATATTTTAATCTCGTATTGAGATGCCATGTCAACACACATATTTTCCAAAACAATTATCTTTTTAATTTTGTATGAGAAATTAGCAGATACATTAAATTACGAATCCAAAAATTAAGGAAGAGTGGAATATATAAAGATGATTATTGAGTGTTTACGTTTTCATATAAGCCCTAATTTGGAAGATGAAATAGGTCTTCTTTAACTTCTCTCTCCTATATTTGCTTCAATTTGCTAACGTTTAGTTTTTTTCTGTGCATGTCTTTTAGATCTCGATCATTGGGTATGTCATTCACAGATTCCAATGATGATGGACTAAAGAATCATGAAAACCAAGTCGTGGCTATCTTGCCTACTAAATAAAAGCTTTTTGGGATGGTAATAATTGTTAATTTTTATAGAAACTATTAGTTCCACTTTAGTTTTCTTAAGCCACATATTATACACACGAGAATTATTTTTCCCTATCTTTTCTTTGTAGGTTCTGGTTGGATGATGTTTTCAAGGTTTTGTGTTTAAGTTTCTATGTTTTTTAATATGATGATTGCCTATACACTTCTCACTATGTTGGTTAAACTTGATCTCGACAAAGCTCTTTGCATCACGTATGACCTGCATCCACAATAAAGTTTAATTCTATATTTCAGAAATGTGAAGTAATGTACTCATTTTTCAGTGTGTTGTAGATCAAAAATAATCTTTTTTAATTTGTAGGACCAGATACTACTGACCCATCAGTTGCGGGTAAGTTTTCTTTCTGCTTTTTTTAAACTTAAAAGTATTACGTTTACACTTGAGATAAAAGAGGGTGTTGAAAAAAAAAATTTCAACTGTTGAAAAAGAAAAATGGACCTTGCAATGGTTAATTGAAGATTACATGGCATCAACACCGTGAATGTTTTTCAACTGAGTGAATTTGTGAAAACATGACACGTGTCACGTTTTCATTGGTTGCCATTTTTTTATAATTATAAATAGGTTAAACATGTATCACTTTCTTATTGGTTACTGAATAAACATATTTTTTGAAGTGGAAGA
>OVBA01003877.1:0-25850 GCA_900406435.1 Lepidium aucheri
GACTGCTCTTGATCTCGAAGTTGTTGTTCGAAATAGCTGGAGGCACGATTCTATGTCTCTGGGTATGAGTTCTAGGTGCATCTCCAGCTCCGATTATAAGAGGCCTCCTCTGCGAGGTCCATCCACAGGAGGTGGGTCGGAATGCTCAGGTGGAATTTGGTGTGTTTGCGAGTTTGCTGGTTGATTCATTTCAGCTNCAGTTTCTTTGGAAGAATGCCTATTCAGAAAATTAGGATGCTTGGTTACTATTGGCCTACTATGGCGAAGGATTGTGCTCAATACACAGCAAAGTGCGACAAGTACCAACAACACGCGCATATAATCCATGCCCCTACCGAAGAGCTCACCTCAGCAATTATGCCTTATCCATTCATGCAATAAACAATGGATATAGCCGGGCCATTACCATCTTCTCGTCAAAAAGGATTCATGCTTGTTATGATGGATTACTTCATGAAGTGGATTAAAGTAGAGACTTATTCTCAGATCAAAGATAGAGACATCATCAAATTAGTATGGAAGAATATCATTTGCCGACATGGATTACCTTACAAGATTGTGACAGACAACGGTTCTCAATTCATCTCAAAGAAGTTCTCCAACTTTTGTGCCAAATGGAATATCCGAGTAAGTAAGTCGACTCCTTGAAATCCACAAGGAAACATGCAAGTAGAGGTGACGAATAAGCAAATCCTTGACATTCTCAAGAAAAGGCTTTCAGAAAAGAAGGAAAGTTGGACATCTGAGTTTGACGGCGTGCTATGGTCACATCGGACTACACCTAGACACTCATATGAACGAACTCTATTCTCCCTTTCTAACGAGATGGAAGCAATGGCCCCAGCTGAGATAGCCATACCAACTTTGTGTCGAGAACGTCTTCCCAAAGATAAAAGCTCCAACAATAATGATATGGAAAATAGTATTGAGGACTTAGAGGAGGAACGCGACAAAGCACTTCTACGAGTACAGAACTACCAACAACAAGCCGCAAAATACTACAATAAGAAAGTACATAGAAGACACTTTACAGTAGGAGATCTCGTACTTCGAAAAGTGTTTGAGAACATAGCAGTACTTAACACAGGAAAACTTGGCGCCAATTAGGAAGGCCCGTATATCATTTATGAGATCGTGAAACCAGGATTTTATAAGATTGCTACCATGGATGGAGCAATGATTCCACAAAGCTGGAATTCCATCATTCTGAAGCGATACTGCTATTAAAGACTCGCCAACTCGGTGAACTAGGTGTGTTACTTAACGCATCCTCATTTATTTAACTATGTACTAAAAATTACATCTTGGCTTAATCCGTTCGGGGTACGTAGGTAGCCTTCGACTCCAACTAAAACTAAATAAAAAATTTAAGAGTCTCTTCTTGGGTACAAAAAAAAGGTTACACCCTAAAACACATAAAAGACGAGGTCAAATTCTCGCAAAACCAAAAGAAAATTATCTTGCCTTTAAGTCGAGTCTTGAAATCTCGCCGAGTCTAATCTCGTAAAACTTCTGGAAGAACCTTTTTCTTATCCTTAGGCCAAGTCTTAAAACCTCGCCAAGTCTAACCCCGAAAACCTAGTTCTTATCTTTAAGGCGAGTTCTAAAACCTCGCCGAGTATAACCTCAAAAAACTTAAACAAGAATCTAATTCTCACTCCTAATCTAAAAGACAATGCATACTTTTGTGCAGATTTACCGAGATTAAACTCTCATAAATGACGAAACATAGTTTCTACAGAAAGACGTGAGTGACTCTCACCAAAAGACAAAGCATAGCTCTGTACAGATTTGCCAAGATAAAAATCTCAAAAAAGATGGAACACAGTTTATGTACAGATAATCGGAAAATCTTCCCAACAAAATTGTTATAAGTATAGTTCTCGAGGTGGTACTTATAAGCAGGGAGCAGAAAACTCGCATGTTGGCGCAAAGCCATAGATGATGAGCTCCAGCCCCTAGAATCAAATCATACTTGGTGTTCCTCAACTCTCTTAAAATCTAAACTGAGTCTTCTCAGCTTTAAAAGCCATACAATGAAAGTTCTCTTCCTAAATAAACGGGATCAAATTCTCAAACTTGGGAGGAAACTTAGCTAAACGCACAAAAACATAAAAAAGATTTTGGGAACTAAATTCATAAAATTATGAGTCGGTCAATTGACAAAATTTCATACTCGGATTATGGAAGTCATATTCGAATTCAAATATCATACTTCAAGATTACAATGTCATTCATTACACAGGAAAAGTAATTACAAAGCACGTACTAACTACAAGAATACAAAAGCTGTCATAAAGCCAAGCGGCGGTTACAAGAATTGAGACTACTTTCACAAGTGTTGGAAGCCTTTCCTACTTCGAAAACGGGGACGACCAGATCTCTGGGGAGCAGCAATGTCAAACTCTCCTTATTAACAAGTTCCCTAAACTCATCTTAGCAGTCACCAAGTTGACAACCGCAAAAGGAATATTGACACCACGAGTAGAAAGCAATTGGAGAACATTTGTCGACCCAGCGAAATGAGCATATGATAAATAGGCCTCAAGGTTCCTGTTAAGATCGTTAAACCGAGCAACAATATGGTTTAAACGATCAGACATCTGATTGTAGAGATCCTTGAAGACCCTCTTCTTCTCAACAATCAAGACTTGACAAAGTCGAGATTCAAAATTCTCCCTCATAGAGTCCAACTTGGTTTGCAGCTCTTGAACCTTGTCATAAACCTTCTCGGTAGACTTGAAGGTAGCACCCTCATCAGACTCGGCACAATTGAGTGAGTCGGACAACACTGCATTCTGTTCTACCAACCTAAAGACATTCTCATGCTCCAGGTTTAGTTCATCTTTGACACGAGCAAGTTCTTCCTCATCGGCGGTAAACCTGGATCTGGCCTCCACCACTTCAAGAGAATCTTGATTGGCTCAGGCAGCGGAAGTCAGATTCCTCCGAATACTACTCTCTGGGTTGGAAATGGACCTCTCACATTCCAACATAATGTTGTTCAGACTGCGATAAACTACAAGCATATCAGAAAATGACACAAACTCGAAACAGCAAGTAAGCAGCCTCCTCGTACTCCTTGCGGTTCCTCATCTGATCTGAGGAACGAACGCGCTATAGACTAGTTCTAATCTGGCTCATTAGGTCTGCACATTCCGTCTGAAACTTCAGAATCGAGCAAGGATCAGTGTGATTGTGGTTGAAGCGAAAGTCAGGAATTCCTCTATTCTTGCCGCGAGAAGCGCTTAAGGAACCGCATCTATTGGTTCCTCTAGGAGAATTGTTCCTAAGCGGATTAGTCCTCCCCCTTTTAGCAGGTCGCAAAGTTCCACAACCAGATCTAGAAAGGACTTCTACAATGTCCCGAGTTGGGGCAGTGGAGGGTCTAGAAACCCTAGAAATACCTCCAGAAGGCCGAGTGTTCATTCCATCGAGCACAGAGTTCAGACCATCCTTGACGCTTGGGAGTTTGAAATCATTAAGACCCATTTTTAAAAAAAAATATGAAGGAAATTCGAAAGAAGTTTGAAGTCAGAAGAAAACAAGAGATTGAAGACGAGAATAGCTAAAAATAATTCGCAGAGTTTAAAAGTAAATTGTAATAAAGGGAAGTGTGATATTTATAGGAATTTACTGGAAGTAGAAATGGTGCCAGGCAGTTATTATTACTTGGTGGTCAAAAGCTGAAACGACGCCAAGCGGTAATCATTACTTAACGGATGGAAACCAAGGTGACTGTTCAAATAACTCAATCATAAGCTGACACGTGGACCAAAGATTCTAGAAGCTGAAAAACTTCCCGACTCAGAAAGTGCGCACCAAAATTTTCTGAGTCTAGGGGGGATAATTTTTGGAGGTGGATCCGAGATCCTACTTTGGTCCACGAGAAAAAATGGGTCAAATGCTAAGTTATAAACTCAATGAAATCATAAAAGCCTCAACTCAGATATCCTCATCAACTCGGAAGAGTCTCTTCTCGGAAAGTGCCCCAAACTTCACCAAAAGTCGGATGACACATCATCATGCAAAGAAATGGAAATTTTCCTATTCCGACATGAATGTTTTTCAAAAATCTAGCATAAAACTTCTAGATACGATATTATCAAGAGAATTGTAAATCTTCGTTAATTTTATCTACTCAATAACCGCCTTTATGATCTATAAATAGAGGAGCAGATCTTTCGAAAAAATGATCGGCTCTCTGACACATATTAAGATAATAAAGAGCTCGCTACTCGGCAATCATCTTTCTCGTTTAGGGTTTAACTTCTTTTGCTCCAAATCCATCTCATAAGTGTCCTTGCCCAATCTTTCCCCTATTTAATCAAGAATTTTGAATTCTAGAACCTTTGTACTATACGCGGTTCCAACATTATTGATTAAAACAAAAATATAAGAGAATTCTACTACTTTTTTATAACTAATTGATATGAATAATTGTTACAAATTTTTTATGAATTTATTAGGTTCATCGAAGAGAAATGTTCCAAAAAAAATATTAACCAACGGAACTTCTATGTAACAAGTTTCAACCATCATGTCCAAGGAACATGTAGAAAAGAAGGAAGATATATTGAAAAAGAAGACCAAAGATGCAAAAAAGCTTGTAGAGATGGCGGTTATGGTAACGAAATATTTAAAGAATATAAAGGGAAGAGAAAGTTACACATGTTAGATGAATTCAAATGAAAATTGTTGAATGAATATTATTGCAAAGTCGAACAACAATATTAGAGATTCACTATTATAAATCCATCAATTCTAATAGTTTTGTTTAAATATCATATAATGTATCTTTCATTTGCAATTTTTTTGTTACAGCTGAAGACAAATATTCTACATAGTATTTTTTAGAAAATATACATAATCTTATCACTAAGATGTAAAATAAAATTCACTTTACTAGCAATCATGATACAACATTTTCGATTGGTAATACCGCTAAAACTTCGTTTGGAAAAGCTTAGTGGTTGAAACAAAGGTCATTTGAAAACGATTGTTTGATGATATCTGTTAGCAAAAGAGGATTTTCATACAAAGATCATTTGAAGATTAATATTGATTGGTAACATTATAGTGATTAAATAGTGTAATGATATAAACATAATATTTTAAATTTAATTAAAATAATTATTCTAAATATTACGTAATAACATATAGTTTGATGTTTTTAATAATAAAATAAATCTATAAATTAAAATTGTTATTTAAAAAGAATATTTGTATGCTAACAAATGATTATTATTTTAAATATAAACGAATGATTCTTCTTCTTAAATCATAATATAAATCATATATGTTTCTTAAAGTATAATTATACGTAAAATAAAAATATAAATGATCATTTGTATTTATACACAACAAGTGTTTCCCAGATGACCGTAAATAGGTTTGTTTGAAACCAGTTTTTTAAATGACCATCAATAACTCCAAACAACTATTTCAAATGAAATACATATAGACAACAAAATAAGAATATGGTTTGCAAATGACCTCTATAATTAACTAATTAAACTTAACATGGAGAATTAGTCTTAATGGTAAATGTAATCTTGATTGATAAAAAAACTCATCTAATTGGTTTAGGCAAAATCTCAGTTGGCCCATGGTTCCTTTGGAACCTATGGCTAGCTAGAAACCAAACGAAATTCTCACAAAGAAGCTTATCACCTTAGGTGATCATGTACAAGGCAACTATAGGTGAAAAGATAGTTAATGGCAAAAACAGAAAAAGAAGATTAACAGACATTCCCTTAAACCTAATCACCATATTCAATTAGAGATATGGAGGAACCAGAATGTACATGCTCATCCAATAGTGCTTGGGAAAAGGACTGGAAAATCAGAGGTATTGGATGGAGGCTTTTTGATCACAAGCGAGGAACCAATTTTGAGAATTCAGCTTGGGTCGAGCGAATAAGTTCTCTCCTCATCACCAAATGATTAGTAGCTAGATCAGCAAATGTGGAGGCTAGGAGAAAAACTTAAAAATCTTGTTGGAAATTCTTGATTAAAGCAATCAAAAATAGATGAAAGCCCACCTGAAATCTATGCTATTGTCGAAGATATTTTGTTCTATGTGAAGGAATTTGATATGTTTGGATGTGGCTATATACCCATATCTCGAAATGAAATAACTGATATGTTAGCTAAGCAGGGTTTAGCAGTTGTAACTCTAAACTATTTTATTTAATAAAAGTAAGGTGGAACAAAATAAATATAATATTTATAATGTAGTTTAACAAAAAAATATATAATATATATAATGTATATATGTAGCATGTTGCATTGTGGGAATCCCACAATTCCAGAATTTTCTTGCATTGTGGTTTCAAGGCTCTTAAGCTATTCAGCTCTATTTTTTCTTTTGCATGTGGTCTTGCCTATATCTCAATTTTGTAACTGTTCATCTCTTTTCTATTTTGTATATGTTTCAAGTTTAATACAATGAGAAAATTTACTGAAAAAGAATATATGTAGCATGTTATATGTTATGCAGATGTAAGCTAGAATGATCACTAACTCTATATAAATATTAAAAGTCATACACAATAGTTATCCACCATAAGTAATAAAGTGAATAAAATAGATTATTTTATACGTATATCACCTAATAATTAAGGAAAATAATTTACCTTATATTTTTCATTAAATATTTGTAAAAATTAAGAAAAGATAAATTTAAATTACCTAAAAGCCAAGAAGGAGGTAGTGCAGTTGGTTTGCCCCTGATCCAACTTGACACCAAATGGTGAGTTTGAATCTTACTTAGTTCTAGCTGGAAATTTTTTACTATAGATTGAGTCTTGTCCATCCAATTATTGTTAATAAAAACAATTAACTAAAAATCTGGAGGAGAAATTTGATGAGAGCTTTAGGTGAAGAGAAATTTGTGTGATTAAATTTTTTATTTATTTTCCTTTTACAACTATTTTATCGGAACATACATAAATTTCAGTTTTCTATTTTTCCTATTAATAGACAATAATAATCTATATAATTAACAATTAGATGATTGTATTGTAATCATTCCATCTAAAAGAAGAAAAAACTTGAAAGAAAACAATTTAAAAATCACAGTGGATAAAACCATAAATGTATCTGGTTTCATCACTTGTTTAGTAATTTTCTTGTTGGTTTTAGCAGGTATTCTACATTATGATATATAAATTTATTTGATGTATTCAGAATTACTCATGTTTGATTTAATTATTACTGTTAATTCTAATTTAAGAACAGACAAATCATATCCTTAAAGTATAAATTTCATTAGCATATGTAAAAAAGAGAAATATATCTGGTCTTTTTGAGTTTCTGTGTACATTTACTTTTAGTAGATTATTTTATTAAACAAAAAATGTTAAAATTATAGATTATTGAAACTAGTTATATTTAATTATCATAATTTATATCAAAGATGAACTAAATTTTCGAGACATGAGTATATATATATATATATATAAGTATTAATTCTTATTGATCAAAACAAAAATAATTAACAATTTTTCATTATTTAAGAGAATTCAATTTTTTTTATAACTAACTGATATGAATTATTGTTACAAATATATTATAAATTCATTAGGTTCATCGAAAGGAAATGTTCCAAAGAAAAATCAACCAACGGAATTTCCATGTAAAAAGTTTCAACCACATCATGCACAAGGAATATGTAGAAAAGAAGGAAAATATATTGAAAAGGAAGATCAAGCATGCAAAAAATCTTGCAGAAAAGGCGGTTTTGGTAACGGAATATGTAGAGAATATAATGGGAAGAGAGGTTGCACATGTTATATGAATTCAAATGAAAATTATTGAAAAAATATTATTGCAAATTTCAACAACAATATTAGAAATTCACTATTACAAATCCATCAATACTGATTGTTTCGTTTAAATATCATATAATGTATCTTTCATTTGAAGACTAATATTCTACATAATTTTTTAAAAAATCTCTTCATAATCTTATCACTAAAATGTAAACTAGATTTTACTTTCCTAACAATCTTGATACAACATATCTCATTGGTAACACCGCTTAAAACGTCGTTTGGAAAAATGAGTGTTGTAATGAAAGTCGTTCAAAAACGATTGTTTGATGATAGTTGTTAGAAAAAAGAAGACTTTCGAACAAAGGTCGTTTGAAGTTAATATTGATTGGTAATATTTCAGCGATTGAACAGTGTAATGAGATAAAAAAATAGTACGTAAAGTTCAATTAAAATAATTATTCAAATCTTATGCAATAACGTATATTTTGGCATTTTAATAGTAAATAAATATATAAATAAAAAATTGTTATATTAAAAATAATATTTGCATGCTAACAAAAGTTTATTTTCTAAATATAAATACATGATTCTTCTCCTTAAGACATAATGTTAATCATATATTGTTTCTTAAACTATAATTATACAGAAAATGGAAAAAATAAATGATCATTTGTATTTATGCAGAACGATCATTTCCCAGACGAACGTAAATAGCTCTGTTTGAAAATAGTTATTCAAACGACCATCAATAATTCTAAACAACTTTTTCAATTGAAATACTGATTGATAGGAAAATAAAAATATTGTTTGCAAACGACTTATTGTAAGTAACTGATTAAACTCAACATGGAGCAATAGTCTCAATTGTAAGTGTAATCTTGATTGTTAAAAAAATCCATCTAATTGGTTTAGGCAAAGTCTATTATGGTCCATGGGACCTTTAGAATCAATGGTTAGCTAGAAACCAAAAGAAATTCTCACAAAGAAGCCTATCACCTCTAGTGATCATGTACAAGGAAAATATAAGCGAAAGAATGGCTTATAGCACAAGCAGAAAAAGAAGATCAATATGTAGTTCCTCAAACCTCATCACCAAATTCTATTAGAGATATGGAGGAACCAAAATGCACCTGCAAATCCGATGGTGCTTGGAAAATATTGGATGGAGGCTTTTTGATCACTGATGAGGAATCAATTTCGAGAATTCGGCTTTGGTCGAGCGAGTAAGTTCTCCCCTCATCGCCAAAGGATTAGCAGCTAGATCAGCAATTGTGGAGGCTAGGAGAAGAAATTACAAATCTTGTTGGCTTGAATCGAATTGCAAAGTCTTGATTGAAGCATTCAAAACAAGAGAAAGCCCACCTGAAATATATGCTGCCATCGAAGATATTTTATTCTATGTGAAGGGATTTAATGTGTTTGGATGTGGTCATATACCCATATCTCAAAATGAAAGAGCTGATATGTTCGCTAAGCAAGGTTTAGTAATGGCTCATATGATGATCATTTGTAACTCTGAACTACTTTATTTAATGAAAGTAAGATTGAACCAAAATAATAATAATATGTATTATGTACTTTAACAAAAAAAATGTAATATGTAGAATGTATACGTGTACCATGTTGTATTTTTGGAATCCCACAGTTACAAAAAAAAATTTGCATTGTGGTTTCAATGCTCTTAAGCTATTCACCTCTGTTTTTTGTTTTGCATATTGTCTTGCATATGCCTTAACTCTGTAAGTTTTACTCTCTTTTTTATTTTTTATCTGTTTCAAGTTTAATACAACCACAAAATTTACCAAAAAATTTTTTTATGTAGTATGTTATGCGGATGTAACCTAAAAATATCTATAAGTATCAGAAATCATAAATAATGGTTATCCACCAAGCATGAAATTGATTATTTTATATTTATATCACCTAATATTAAAGGAAAATAATTTCATCTTATATTTTTCATTAAATATTTGTAAAAATCTTCAAAAGATAAATTTAAATTATCCAATAGCCAAGAAGCAGATAGTCCAGTTTGCTTGCCCCTGATCTACTTCTCATTATTTAAGAGAATTCAAATATTTTTTTATAACTAACTGATATGAATGATTGTTACAAATATATTATAAATTCATTAGGTTCATCGAAGGGAAATGTTCCAAATAAAAATCAACCAACGGAACTTCCATGTAACAAGTTTCAACCACATCATGCAAAAGGAACATGTAGAAAAGAAGGGAGATATATTGAAAAAGAAGACCAAGCATGCGAAAAAGCTTGTAGAAAAGGCGGTTTTGGTAACGCAATATGTAAAAAATATAATAGGAAGAGAGGTTGCACATGTTATATGAATTCAAATGAAAATTGTTGAAAAAAATATTATTGCAAAGTTGAACACCAATATTAGAGATTCACTATTACAAATCTATCAATACATATAGTTTCGTCTAAATATCATATAATGTATCTTTCATTTGCAATTTTTTGTTACAGCTGAAGACTAATATTATACATTTTTTTTATAAAAAAACTCTACATAATATTATCACTAAAATGTAAACTAAATTTCATTTTCCTAGCAATCTTGACACAACATATCCTATTGGTAACATAGCTTAAAACGTCGTTTGGAAAAATAAGTGTTTGTAATGGAAAGTCGTTCAAAAATGATTGTTTTGATGATAGCTGTTAAGAAAAGAAGACTTTCAAGCAAAGGTCGTTTGAAAATTAATATTGATTGGTAACATTATAGCGATTGAAGAGTGTAATGAGATAAAAAAATATTATGTAATGTTTAATTAAAATATTTATTCAAATCTTATGCAATAACGTATAGTTTGACATTTTAATAGTAAATAAATATATAAATTAAAATTGTTATATTAAAAATAATATTTGCATGCTAACAAATTTTTATTTTCTAAATATAAATAAATGATTCTTCTTCTTAAGGCATAATGTAAATCATATATTGTTTCTTAAACTATAATTATACGGAAAATGAAAAAAAATTATCATTTGTATTTATATAGAACGATCATTTCCCAGATGACCGTAAATAGCTTCGTTTGAAAATATTTTTTCAAACAACCATCAATAACTCTAAACGACTATTTCAAATGAAGTACTAATTGACAGCAAAATAAATATATTGTTTGCAAAGGAGTTTTTGTAAGTAACTAATTAAACTCAACATGGAGCAATAGTCTCAATGGTAAGTGTAATCTTGATTGATAGAAAAAACTCATCTAATTGGCTTATGCAAAGTCTATTATGGTCCATGGGTCATTTGGAACCTATGGCTAGCTAGAAACCAAAAGAAATTCTCACAAAGAAGCCTATCACCTCTAGTGATCATGTACAAGGCAAATACAGGCGAAAGAATGGCTAATGGCACAAGTAGAAAAAAGATCAATACACAGTTCATCAAACCTCATCACCAGATTCAATTAGATATATGGAGGAACCTAATAGTACCTGCACACCCGATGGTGCTTGGACAATATTGGATGGAGGCTTTTTTATCACTGACGAGGAATCGGTTTCGAGAATTCGGTTTTGGTCAAGCGAGTAAGTTGTCCCCTCATCGCCGAAGGATTAGCAGCTACATCAGCAATTGTGGAGGCTAGGAAAAAAAATTACAAATCTTGTTGGCTTGAATCATATTGCAAAGTCTTGATTGAAGCAATCAAAACAGGAGAAAGCCCACCTGAAATCTATGCTAATATCAAAGATATTTTATTCTGTGTGAAGGGATTTAATGTGTTTTGATGTGGCCATATACCCATATCTTAAAATAAAAGAGTTGATATGTTCGCTAACCAAAGTTTAGTAATGGCTCATATGATTAGTTGTAACTCTGAACTACTTTATTTAATGAAAGTAAGGTTAAACCAAAATAATAATAATATGTATTATTTACTTTAACAAAAAAATATAAAATGCATAATATATATGTGCAGCATGTTGCATTTTGGGAATCCCACAGACACAAAAAAAAATTTGCATTGTGGTTCCAAGGCTCTTAAACTATTCACCTCTGTTTTTTATTTTACCTTATATTTTTCATTAAACACCAATTTTTGTTATGCTTAATATATTTAATTTGATCTGTATTTGTTTTAATTCTGCCTTTTTTCAAGCATTTTTTTTGTCGCCAAATCGTAATCATTCCATCTAAAAGAAGAAAAATTTGAAAGAAAACAATTTAAAAATTACAATGGGTAAAACCATAAATGTATATAGTTTCATCACTTGTTTTATAATTTTCTTGTTGGTTTTAGCAGGTATTTTACATTATGATATATAAATTTATTTGATGTAGTCATATTTACTTGTGTTTGATTTAATTATTATTGTTAACTCTGTTGGAAGAAAAGACAAATCATATCTTTAAACACATAGTTTTGTATAAATATCTTATAATCTATGTTTCGTTTGCTATTTTTTGTTACACCTGAAGACAAATATTCTACATAACTTTTTTTTTAAAACCTCTATATAATCTTATTACTAAGATGTAAAATAAATTTCACTTTACTACCAATCTTGATACAACATGTCCGATTGGTAATATCGCTTAAAACATCCTTTGAAAAAAAATGAGTAGTTGAAACGAAAGTCGTTCAAAAAAAATTATTTGATGATAGCTGTTTGCAAAAGAGAATATTCAAACAAAAATCATTTTAGGATTATTATTGATTGGTAATATTATAGTGATTGAATAGTGTAATGATATATAAAAAATAGTATGTAAAATCTAATTATAATAATTATACAAAATATTATGCAATAACATATACATTGATGTTTTTGATAATAAAATAAATATATAGATTAAAAATTTTATTTTAAAAATAATATTTGTATGCTAACAAATGACTATTTCTCTAGATATAAACAAATGATTTTTCTTCTTAAACAATAATATAAATCATATATTGTTTCTTAAATTATAATTATACGTAAAATGAAAAAAAAATGATCCTTTGTATTTATACATATAGGTCATTTTCCATATGATCGCAAATATCTTTTTTTTAAACGGTTTTAAAACAACCATCAATAACCCCAAACGACTATATCAAAATAAAGTACTGATTAACAGCAAAATAAAAATATGGTTTGCAAACGACTTTCTGTAAGTAACTAATTAAACTTAACATGAAGCAATAGTCTCAATGATAAGTATAATCTTGATTGATAAAAAAATCCATCTAACTGGGTTAGGCGAAGTCTCAGATTTCCCATGGGTCATTTGGAATCTATGGCTAGCTAGAAACCAAAACAAATTCTCACAAAGAAGTCTATCACCTTTGTTGATCATGTACATGGCAATTACAAGCGAAAGAATTGCTAATGGCACAAACGGAAAATGAAGATCAACAAACAGCTCCTCAAACCTCATCACCAGATTCAATTAGAGATATGAAGGAACCAGTATGTACCTGCACATCCGATGTTGCTTGGGAAAAGGACCGAAAAATCAGAAGTATTAGATGGAGGCTATTGATCAATGAAGAGGAACTAGTTTCAAGAATTTGGCTTGGATCGAGCGAGTAAGTTCTCTAGTTTTACATTTACTTTTAGTAAATTATTTTATATAACAAAATATGCTAAAATTGTAGATTATTAAAACTAGTTTCATTCAATCATCATCATTTATATCAAAGATGAACTAAATTTTAGAGACATGAATATATATATATATATATATATATATAAGTATTAATTCTTATGACATTTTTGATAATATTCAACCTGAAAAAGAAGTATCTCTGCAAAACCAACGCGAATTGACGGAGGTGATTTTACGGAGGGCAATTTGGTTTTCTTCTCTAACAATGGTATTGGTTTTCTACGGCGTTTTCTTTGCCGGTTTTGGTTTTCCTTGGCAATCTATCTAGCTTCTTTCATTGTTTTCTTCTTTCGAAGCTTATCTTGGTTTTTGATGGAGGGCTCAGTCCCTGGGATTGATGCCTCTTCTTCAGCAGGATAGTTTCTTGTGATTCCTCTTGTGGAATTTTTGGCTTCTGGTACTACTACGCATATCTCTCCTTCACCAATTACTGTACCTCAGGCTCCTATCTTGTCTTTTTTACCTTCTTCTTCTGGTATCTCTTCACCCAAACCTGTTCCTTCTCGTGATTGGGATACTGTTACAAAGATTTTTTACCGTCTATTCAGAATTACAATCTGGACCTTAACTTTCTTGATGATTCTGTATACGCCCGAATTCCTAATGATGTGCTTGTAGATTCTTCTCCTCTGTGACAGAATTTTATTATGGGTCACTTTATTGGTAATTCTCCTCATATATGCACAATTCATGTTATTATTAACAGAATTTGGCAATCTCAGAAGAAAGATTTACGGATTGATGCTCATTTTCTCAGCTGTAATACCATTTAGTTTCGTATTGATGATGCGGCATATTGGTGATATTCCTTTTGTTGTTAGAGATTAGTCTCCTAATACAGCTAGTCAAGATCTTGAACTCAACTATATTCCTATGTGGGTTAGTTCTGTAAATGTTTCTGGAAAGCTTTTTCATACAAGGGGCTTAGCTTTCATGCTAGTCACATTGGAGTTCCTATTAAACTGCATTTGTCTACTGAGAAATGTATTCGTTTATATGTAGCCAGAGTTCTAGTTGAAGTCTATTTGCAACGCTCATTACCTTCTCGGATTTCTCTTCACGAAGAAAATTTTTAAACTCAGAAGTTTGGATTTTGTAACCTTGGCTCCCTCCTCGTTGTGCTGCTTGTAATAATTGGGGTCATCTTGAGAAAGCTTGCGCTACTCACTCTGTTACTTCTAAATCTTTGCTTCAAAGACCTGCAAGTCTTTCTCCTTGTTGGAATTTCTATTCCTGTTAACACTCAGGAACCTTTACTTGCTTCATATGCTTCTATGTTGCATACTAACCAGACCCCTCAAGAGCCTTTTGTTTCTGGTGCTGCACCTATTTTGGCTAACATGTCTCCATTCTCTAATCAGGCTTCTGATTCTTTGATGTCTCCTCCTATTAATATGTATGGTTCTGTTTCTTTGGTCTCTGTTGATCATGTTCAATCATGTATTGTGGCTCCCCATTTTGCCTCTTCAATCTAGTTGATAATTTAGTTATTAGATCTGGCAATGCTATTGTTTCTCTTAAATCCAGTGGCTCTAATCCTCTTTCCATAATGGCAAACAGTTAAGCCTTCAGGTTCTACTACATATGGTGCTTAAAATTCTTCTACTTGGAAATTGCCTGAATCTATTTCTATTTCCCCATCCCGTTTTCAAGCTTTAGCTTCTTTTCAAGAAGAGGTTGAGATTTTAGAATCATGTACTACTACCAATCCTACTCGTGTCTCTATACGTCAGAAAGCTAAGCAATCTTGCAGAATTACTAAGAATCTGACTTCCAATTCTAATGAGTTGAGTGTTTGTCATACTTTAACGAGTGCTTCGTCTCGGAAGCAATGAATTCTCTGTTTGCTTGGAATGTGCGTGGCTTTAATATGTGTGCAAACATGCTACTCTTAAGTCTTGGATTACGGAGCAGAAGCTTTTTATTGGATGTATTGTTGAAACTCGAATTCAAGAATCATCTAGTCTCGCTATTATGAATTCTTGTCTTCCTGATTGGAATGTTATTGCCAATTACGAGTTTCATAGACTTGGCAGAGTCTAATTTTGGTTACTCAAATGAGGTCCACTGTTTTGGGTAAAAGTGCTCAACACATTACTTATAGTGTTCATATCATCGGCTCTGGTAAATCTTTTGTATGTACATCGGTTTATGCCTAATTATGAGGCTGGGAGACGTTTACTTTCGTCTGATCTTGCTACTCTTCATAGTCAGATTTCTGTTTCTGGTCATTTTTGGATTATTTTGGGTGATTTTAATGAAATTCTAGCTTCTTGTGAGTATTCTCGGTATGCAGATTATTCTTTTGAGCAAACTGGAAGGATTAACTTTCAAAACTTGGTGCATAATTGTGATCTTTTTTATCTTACTTATTCTGGTCCTGTTTTTACATGGTGGAATAAGCATTCTGGTGATCCTATTGGTAAGAAGCTGGATCGTGCTCTTGTTAACTCCAATTAGTTGAACTATTTTGCTCTCTCTTATGCTAACTTTCATGTTGGAGGTACCTATGATCATGCTCGGTGTACTGTTCACCTCTCTCCTCCAACTAACGTCAATCATCGCCCTTTCTAGTTTATTTTGTGGCTTCTCATGTTGACTTCTTGCCCAAAGTCTCTCAAGTTTGGGACAGTTCACCTGCTCTTTTCCACTCAATCTCTGCTCTGCATAATTTTCCATAAAATACTGAAGTTGTTGAAGCATGTTTTACGTGACGTTAATAAATCACATTTTGGAGATCTTCCAAATCATACTAAAGCTGCTTTTGAAGGTATGTGCAAAGCACAAACTGCAGCTTTAGTATCCCATGATCCTTCTCATATTTAAGCAGCAGTTGATACTTCCTCTAGATGGCATTATCTAGCTCGTATCGAGGAGGAGTTTTACAGAAAAAACTCTCAAATCAACTGGCTTAAATCTGGTGATAAAAATTCTTCCTTCTTTCATCGTGTGGTGCAAGTTTGAACAGCTAAGAAAACTATCAAGAGCCTTCGTACTGATGCAGGTTCTCATCTTACCAATATTGATGGTATTAAACAAGAAGCAGTTAACTATTTTTAGAATTTTATACAGCAGTCTTCAGGCTCTTCTTCTTATCCTTTGGAAGATATTTTAGACTATAGCTGTCCTACTAATCTTGCTCTGAAGCTCACTCAACCTTTCACTCCTCAAGAGATTACCATGATTGTTTTCTCTATGCCTACAAACAAAACTCTGAGGTCAGATGGTTTTGCCTATGAGTCTTTCAAATCAGTTTGGTTAATTGTTGGTAATGATTTTATAACTGTGATCTAGTCCTTCTTTTTGTTTTGGTTTCTTCCTACTGGTGTGAATGCTACTTCCTTAGCTCTTATTCCTAAGAAACCTGATGCTTCTTGTATGAAAGATTATCGCCCTATTGCCTATTGTAATTTCTTATACAAGGTAATCTTGAAGCTTATCACCAATAGACTTAAATCTTTTCTCCCTGATGCAATTGAGTTAAATCAAACTGCTTTTGTTCAGAAAAGACTTTTGTTGGAGAATGTTATTCTTGCTACTGAGCTTGTCAAAGATTATCACCTTCCTTCAGTTCATCTTGTTGTGCTATTAAGTTCGACATTCAAAGGTGTTTGATACTGTTAATTGGGACTTTATATTGTCTGTTATGAAGACTATGAGACTCCTGAATATATTCATTTGTTGGATTCACATTTGTATTTCTAATACTAGTTGGCTGTCTAGAACTACTGTTGAGCGTTGTCATCCAGCTGTTATTCCCCTTCTTCGTGGTGCTCCTCATCCCTCTTTGGATGATACTCGTAATAGTTTTCTTTGGAGACATGGTGCTTCTTTTTTTAGAGCTTCTTTTTCAGCTCACAAAACTTAGAAGATTCGTGAATTTGAAGATAGAGTTTCTTGGTGTAGCATCATTTGGTTTCCTCAAAGAGTGCCTCATTTTTCTTTCATTACATAGCTTGCAATGCCTAACAGATTATCTACTGGAGTCTATATGAGAATTTGGGGTATTGAGCAATGATGTTTTTTTCTGGAGCGCAATGAATCTCGCAATCATCTATTTTTTGCTTGGCCATTTAGCTTCTCCATTTGGATGGACCTTTGTTTTGTTTTACTCTCCAACTCTATCTCTCGTGATTGGAATGCTACAATGCTTCTCTGTCTTTGAGCTCTACAAACCTCTTGGATCATGTTCTTCTGAAGACGGTTTTCCCGACCTTTATATACTATGTTTGGAGGGAAAGAAACTCCAGAATTCATGGTCGAGTTTGGAATAGCTCTTCTAGTCTTTCTTGTTTCATAGAAAAAGCCATGAGGAATCAAATTTCCTCTTTATGTTATAAAGCTCCTCATAGATTAGAGGGTTTGCTTCGTCGATGGTTTGAGATTCGAAGCGTATAATTTTCTTATTCTTTGGTAGGCTTTCTCTATATCTTATGCTTTGTACTTAACTTTTTAGATGATCAATAAATTTCAAATTTCATCAAAAAAAAATTCTTATTGATCAAAACAAAATTAATTAATGATTTTCCATTATTTAAGAGAATTCTTGTACTTTTTATAACTAATTGGAATGAATGATTGTTACGAATATTTTATAAATTTATTAGGTTCAATGGAGGAAAATGTTCCAAAGAAAAATCAACCACCGGAACTTCCATGTAACAAATTTTAATCACATCATGTACAAGGAAATTGTAGATAAGAAGGGAGATATATTGAAAAGGAAGACCAATCATGCAAAAAAACTTGTAGAGATGGTGGTTTTGGTAACAAAAGTAGAGAATATAAAGGGAAGAGAGGTTGCACATGTTATACATATTCAAATGAAAATTGTTGAATGAATATTTTTGCAAAGTTGAACAACAATATTAGAGATTCACTATTACAAATCCATCAATACTAATAGTTTCGTTTAAATATCATATAATGTATCTTTCATTTGGAACTTTTTGTTACAGCTGAAGACCAATATTCTACTTGATTTTCTTTTATAAAACTCTGCATAATTTTATCAGTAAGATGTAAACTAAATTTCACTTTCCTAGCAATTTTGGTGGGAAAATAGCCAAAACCTACATGAACTTTTGATGTCGTGCCAATTTATACATGAATTTGTGTGCCAGACTTAAAACTAAGTTCATTAATAAAATTGTAAATTTCATACACGAACTATCATTTTTAGGCCAAAATCAAAATTGACAGTTATCTCCGTCAGTCAACCGTTAAATTGACACGTGTATGCCTGAAAACGTGACACGTGTAGGGTCAAATAAATTTTATTAAAATAAAATCAAAATAAATTAAAATAAATTACAATAAATTGTAATGAATTATGATAAATTGTAATAAATTATTTTAAATTGAAAATAAATTGAAATAAATTAAAACAAATGACATAAATTAGAATAAAATAAAATCAATACATAAAATAAATATTCATAAATTATTTTAAATTGAAATAAATTTAAATAAATTATATAAAATAGAATAAATTGAAATAAAGAAATAAAATAAATTTGTATAAAAATATTAAATAAATAAAAACAAATTACATTAAAATAAATTAAAATTAATTAATATTTCCATTTCTTTCCTTGATGGTTATATCCACAATAGTGAATACTTTTGCTACTTTCATGTCTAATAGTTTTGCCGATGAAGGGTGAATGGAAACCAGTAGGCCAACTAAAGAGAGTCCTGGCTCCCTATCAGCCACAAACATGGATTGACCATCGATTTGCCAAACTTTTTGTTGCAATATTCTTTTTCGTGTGATAGGACATGGAATTCTTATCCGGACTGATTTTCGTGCTTGCTTAGAGATGGTGATGTTTCTCTTATGGCGGCTCTATATCCTATTCAGAATTGAGAATAGTGCACCTTTAGGTGGAAGATTTCCCTGAAACTGACCTGTTATGAACTCGGTTCATGTGTGTTTGTTTTTGAGGATTACCTCATTGGGGACTTGGACACATGGTTCACATGATTCAAGTACATATGGTTGTGCTTACTGCAGTATCATGCTCGAAAAACCTAGAAACAGGTCTTTCCAAGTGGGTTTGGTAACTTCCAAATCACCTTATTTCACTCTTTATAAGATTTTAAATGGCTAATATTTTCTTTACTTCTTCCACTTTTTGATATTCAATTTTCAAATTTTTCAACAACATACCTACCATCTCTAAGTAAGGACCAAATTCAGTCTGGATAAGAATTCCATATCCTATCACACGAAAGAGAGTAGTGCAGCAAAAAATTTGGCAAATCAATGGTCAATCCATATTTATTTCAATTTATTCTAATTTTATATAATTTATTTCAATTTATTTCAATTTAAAATAATTTATGTTTATTTATTTTATGTATTTATTTTATTATATTCTAATTTATATGATTTATTTTAATTTATTTTAATTTTTTCAATTTATTTTCAATTTAAAATAATTTATTTTAATTTATTTCGACTTTATTTTAATAAAATTTATTTGATACTACACATGTCACGTTTTCAGCAATACATGTGTCACGTTTTCGGTTGACTGACTGAGATAACGGTTAACTTTGATTTTGGCCAAAAAATGATAGTTCGTGTATGAAATATATAATTTTTATTAATGAACTTAGGTCTAACTCTGGCACACAAGTTTGTGTATGAATTGGCACAACGTCAAAAGTTCATGTAGGCTTTGGCCATTTTCCCCAATCTTTATACAATATGTATGATTGGTAACACCACTTAAAACATCGTTTGGAAAAATATGTGGTTGAAATGAAAGTCGTTTGAAAACGATTGTATGATGATAGCTGTTAGCAAAAGAGGATTTTCAAACAATGGTCGTTTGAAGATTAATATTAATTGGTAACATTATAGCTATTTAATAGTGTAATGAGATAAAAAAATAGTATGTAAAATTTAATTAAAATAATTGTTCAAAATATTATGCAATAACGTATAGTTTGATATTTTTTATAATAAAATAAATATATGGACGAAAATTATTAGTTTAAAAAATAATATTTGCATGCTAACAAATATATTTTTCTAAATATAAACGAATGATTCTTCTTCTTAAACCATAATTTAAATCATATATTGTTTCTTTAACTATAATACGTAAAATGAAAAAAAATGATCATTTGTATTAGGGTCCTGTTCTTTTCCTCATCTAGTATCTTCATCTGAATGATCCATTTGGATGATGCATTTAGATGATCCATCTAGATGATGTTCTTTTCTTCATCCAAAAACATCATCAGGATGATGTGTTTGAATGAAGTTATTTTTCTTTGTACATTTGTATAAATCAGTTGGATGTAATTTGTAACCGAATGACTAAAAAGGACAAGCTTTATGTTAAAAAATGTAACTAAAGAGGAGAGAGAATAAAAAAGAGGAGAGAGAGTAAAGTGAGGAGAGAGAGTAAAAAAGAGGAAAGAAAGTAAAATGAGGAGAGAGAGTAAAACGAGGAGAGAGAAAATAGAAAAGAAGAGATATAGAGTAAAAAGAGGAGAGAGAAAATAGAAAAGAGAGAGAGTAAAAAGAGGAGAGAGAGTAAAAAAGAGAAGTGAAAAAGTAAAAAAGAGGAAAGAGAAAGTAAAAAGAGGAGAGAGAAAGTAAAAAAGAGAAGATAAAAAAGTAAAAAAGAGGAAAGAGAAAGTAAAAAAGAGGAAAGAGAAAGTAAAAAAGAGGAAAGAGAAAGTAAAAAGAGGAGAGATAAAATAAAAAAGAGGAGAGAGAAAGTAAAAAAGAGGAGAGAGAAAGTAGAAAAGAGGAGAGAGAGTAAAAAAGAAGTGTGAAAGTAAAAAGAGGAGAGAGAGTAAAAAAGAGGAGAGAGAGTAAAATGAGGAGAGAGAAAATAAAAAGAGGAGAGAGAGTAAAACATAGGAGAGAGAGAGTAAAATGAGAAAAATATATATATTCTACATAAATAATGAAATAAAAGATATGTATTTCAATAATAATGAAGGGTATTTAAGTCTTTTTAAATTTTCTACAAGTTCATCTCCATCCAGATGCATCATTCAAACTCATCTGAAATTTTTAAAATTTTTGGATGAGTTTGATAAAATCATTCCGATGCTCCATCGAGATGAGACACATTTAAGTGTCTAAAAGAACAACAATTTTCATCCTCATCCAGATGGATCATCTGGATGGACAAAAAAACAAGGCCTAGTACACAACGGTCATTTGCCAGATAACCGTAAATAGCTCTGTTTGGAAACAGTTTTTCAAACAACCATCAATAACTCCAAACGACTATTTTAAATGAAATATTAATTGACAACAAAATAAGAATATGGTTTGCAAACGACTTTCTATAAGTAACTAATTAAACTTAACATTGAGCAATAGTCTCAATGGTAAGTGTAATCTTGATTGATAAAATAATTCCATCTAATTGGTTTAGGCAAAGTCTTAGTTGGCCCATGGGTCCTTTGGAACCTATGGCTAGCTAGAAACCAAAAGAAACTGTCACAAAGAAGTTAATCACCTCAGGTGATCATGTACAAGGCAATTACACGCGAAAAAATGGCTAATGGCAGAAGCATAAAAAGAAGATCAACACACAGTTCCGCAAACCTCATAACTAGATTCAATTAATGATATAGAGGAACCATAATGTACCTGCACATTCGATGGTGCTTGAGAAAAGGACCAAACAATCAGAGGTATTGAATGGAGGATTTTTTATCACTGACGAGGAACCGGTTTTTGAGAATTCGGCATGGGTCGAGCAACTAAGTTCTCCTTTCTTCGCCGAAGGATTAGTAGCATGATTTGCAACTATGGAGGCTAGGAGAAGAAATTCCAAATCTTGTTGGCTTGATCGGATTGCATTGGCTTGATTGAAGCAATCAAAACAAGAGAAAGTCCTCCTGGAATTTATGCTATTATTGATGATGTTTTGTTCTATGTAAAGGGATTTGATGTGTTTGGATGTGGTCATATACCCATATCTCAGAATGAAAGAGCCGATAAGTTCGCTAAGCAAGGTTTAGTAATGGCTCCTTTGATGACTAATTGTAACTCAATGAACTACTTTATTTAATAAAAGTAAGTTTAAAACAAAAAAATATAATATATATTATATACTTTAATAAAAACAAACATAATATGTATAATGTATATGTGTAGCATGTTGCATTGTAGAAATCCCGCAATTACTTAATTTTCTTGCATTGTGGTTCCAAAGCTCTTAAGCTATTCACCTCTATTCTTTCTTTTGCATATGGTCTTGCATATGCTTTAACTCTGTAATTTTTCATCTCTTTTCTATTTTGTATAAGTTTCAAGTTTAACACAACAAGAAAATTTACTGAAAAAAATATATGTAGCATGTTATGTGGATGTAACCTAGAATGATCTATAAATGCATTTAAATATTAGAAATCATAAACAATAGTTATCCACCATAAATAATAAAGAGGATTAAATAGATTATTTTGTATTTATATCACCTTTAAGGGAAATAATTTCACCTTATATTTTTCATTAACTATTTGTAAAAATTAAGAAAACATAAACTTAAATTACCTAAAAAACAAGAAGCAAGCAGTCTAGTTTATTTATCCCTCATCTAACTTGGTTCCAGGTGGTGAATTCAAATCTTACCTAGCTCCAGCTGAAGTTTTTTGGCTATGGATTAAATCTTGTTGATAAAAAAAATTATTTAAAAATCTGGATGAGAAATTTTGATAGAGTATTAGGTGAAGAAAAATTTGTGTAATCAAAATTTTATTTATTTTCTGTTTGTAACTATTTCATCACAACACACATGAATACCATTTTCTCTATTTTTTCCTATTACTAGACAACAATCATCTACATATTTAGCAATTAGGTGAATGTATTGTAATCATTCCATCTAAAAGAAGAAAAAACTTAAAAGAAAATAATTTTAAAATTACAATGGATAAAAACATAGTATGTATTTTACATTATGATATATAAATTTATTTGAAGTATTCATAATTATTTATGCTTGATTTAATTACTACCGTTAATTTTGATTTAAGAAAAGACAAATCATATCTTTAAACACATATAAATTTCATTAGAACATGTAAAAAGGAGAAATATATCTGTTTTTTTTTGAGTTTGTGTTAATATTTACTTTAAGTAAGTTATTTTATAAAAAAAAATATTCTAAAATTGTAGAGTATTGAAACTAGTTACATTTATTCATTATCATTTATATCAAAGATGAAATAAATTTTCGAGACATGAATATATATATATATATATATATATATATATATTCTTATTGATCAAATAGAAAACAATCAATGATTTTTCATTATATAAGAGAATTCTACTACTTTTTGTAACTAATTGATATGAAAGATTGTTACAAATTTTTTATATACTCATTAGGTTCATCGAAGGAAAATGTTCCAAAGAAAAATCGACTAACAGAATTTCCATGTAACAAATTTCAACCAAATCATATACAAGGAACATAGAGAAAATAAGGAAGATATATTGAAAAGGAAGGCCAAGAATGCAAAAAAGCTTGTAAAGATGGCAGTTTTAATAATGAAATATGTAGAGAATATAAAGAGAAGAGAGGTTGCACATGTTATATGAATTCAAATGAAAATTGTTGAATAAATATAATTGCAAAGTTCAACAACAATATTAAAGTTTTACTATTACAAATCCATCAATACAAATAGTTTCGTTCAAATATCCTGTAATATATAAAAATTGGTTGAAGCTTTCAATTGACCATGTTGGTAAATTCGTAAACCATACGAGTGCGTCTCCGGTCAATTTTTCTACAAAACATTGACAATATGTAACGTCCTTCTGATTTGGGTGGTAATTTGTACTTCTCATCATGATATTGAAGGCACTTAGGAATTCCAATGAATTTGTTGTTCTGTCGTATAAAGGACACCAGAGTTTCGGTTTGCGGTTTACCGAGATCCGTTTCAACCTCTGTAAGAATGGCGAGTTTCAAGCTTGGGCTAAAATTCGCCTGATTTCACATGCTGAGCTGGTTGTCTGATGGAATTATGATCGCATCTCATTCATCATTCCTAAGACAGTTGTAGTGCATAGTATTGCCGGTATGAGTTGTGGTGTGGGAGCATGGCCTGTCCATATCATGTTTGTTAACTGTGAACTCAGAGTTTTGCTGAACATATTCCTTTGCACATTGGCGAGTACTTCCGTGTGACGTCTGTTCATGTGCACATGCTGGTGGCTGACTCTATGTACTCCAGTTCTTGCCTTGATTTGATCAAGACATTCTTTGTTCCTTTGATTTGTTGCTTTCACCTGTGCTTGTAGATTTTGTAGCATGGTCATGAACGTTGGTTATTCAACTGGTAGTCTGATATGTATAGTTTTTAGCACATTTTAGGAGTTTTATTTAGCCATTTTTACATGTATATATAATATATTATCGTCATTTTAGAGTCCAAATAGTTTCATTCATTTGCATCAGCATGCATATTGCATTCAAGGACATTTTAGGTACTAAAAGTGCAAAAACGGAGCTTTCTGGACTAGTGGCTGAGAAGAGATGCAAAGTCGCAGCACTTGGAGTGCGGTTGGAGCATGGAAACAAAAGAAGATGCTCGAGTACTGCTCGAGTCTTATCATACTCGAACTAGATTGGTGTGGCGAGAGAAACGTGAAGAACTTGAACTGTGCGTTGACACTCGAACGAACACATGATTGCACTGGAGTTGCAGTTCGAGTGTGTTTTATCTTGAGACGCAAGGTTCTGACCATGGACCTAATTAGTGTCTGGATCGAGCATGGGTTCAAGATCCACTGAAGATTGGGCCTTTTCCTTGCTGGGCCGAATTTTATTGTATTTGTGCTGAATTCTCTATATACTGAGAGTGGGAATGATTTTGGGGATCTATCTAGTTTTCTATTCCGAGTGAGTTTTTGTTGTTTTCGAGTGAGCAGACATATTTTTAGCTCTTCGTAATTCCAGAACAAAAATCTGATTTGAGTTTTACATTTTTATGCAATTCAGTTTTACGTTCAGTGTTGACTTTAATTGTCATTTGAGTGTTAGATTTATGTTGGCTAAATTTGATTTCATGTTTAGCGCTAATTTGATGAATTCCGAGTAGTTACCTAGGGCTCTTGAGGGATGAGTTAGATCAGCGTGAATCTTAGGTTTTCTAGGTGCTTGATGTTATAATTGTTAGGATCTCTTCTGTTCTGGTGTGTTAATTACTAGCTCTATTCTAATCAATTGGAGCTTGTTCTGAGACGCTCTAGCATCTGATTGGTGTTTGATAGAGCGTCTGACTAAACCACTTCAGGGATTTACACACTCGGCTTGAGGGATCAATTGCCCGAGGTGTGAATTGGCTTTAAATGGGTTGATCATTCATGCCGGGTAGATTATAAAACCCTTATGAGAATAGGGTCTGTTAGTAGTCAACTCGAGTTTGTTTGCCACGAG
>OVBA01003878.1:208-25847 GCA_900406435.1 Lepidium aucheri
TAATAACACGAGTCAAAAAAATTTATATGTAAAATTGTAATGCATCAAAACTTAAGTAAATAGAAATAAAAACTATATTAGTTTACAACAGATATTGGTGATCACTATAAATTTATCTTTAATATATCAATATATATATAATTAAGTAATTAATAAATTTACACATACAAATCAAACCATAAAATAAATAAATAAAACAAACAAATATTACCTAACCCGTGTATAGCACGAGACATCATCTAATATATGAATAATATTCAATGGACTAAGTAGGGCTTGTGAATGGTGTGTGATTAGATTTTTCCTTCGAAAATAAAAAGACAAAAATTTGAGACAATTTCTTTATGATGAAAGAAACTTTACGTCAAGTGATGTGTTCATCCCAACGGTTTCATTGTCTTCTTTCATTTTAGTTCTCATTGGATCTCAAATAAATGATGTGATTTCTTGAGATTGTTAAAAAAAATTCCATTATTTAATTTTCGTTTTCAACAATGGAAAAAAAATCGGATTCATAACTCAAACTATAAATCTTTATCAATCTTTATCATGTAGGAAGATTATGTGTCTATTTGGAATTAAACTCTCACATAACAAATTATAGAGATAAACATCAACCATTTTGGATAACAATATTATCTAACCAAACTTTGGTATCAAAAACAATAATAATAGATACTCAACTATAATATTTATGAAATCGCATAATTTCTGTGTAATATTGATTGGAATTTTAAATGAAAAATTTGAACTATTGATCAAATTTTGTTAATCCAATTATGAATAAAGAAAATCTTCAATTCATAAAAACTAGATTTTATAATTTAAAGGAGAATGAATAGTTTAAAAACTTGAATGGTGGATTATAGAAAACAATTCATAAATTTTAGAAAAATTATATTATCAAAATGTTGAATGGTTAAAAAACTGATTTTTAGAAAAACATAAAAAAAGCTAACAAACAGGTGGTCAAATTGGCTTGCCCCTAATTTAGTTAGACATCAGGTGGAGAGTTCAATTCTCGCCGAGCTCCAGTAAGAGAATTTAGGCTATGGATCAGACCGTTGTCGATCCAATGGTTACTTATTGAAAAAAAAAAGTAAAAACTATCTAAAATACACTCACTATGCAAGATCCAAAAGCCATTAATTGGGTTCAAGAAACAAAAAATGTAATAGCAAAATTTAAAATTGGAACTGAAAATCTAAAAGATAAAAACCAAATAAAAAATCTAATTTTTTTTTGTCAACGGTAATATTAATATTAGGGTACAATGGCTAGCCTATTAGCCAAATTCCTACATAAGTCTCGTAAGTGATGGGACACGATTTCTAGTGGTGCATGTGCATCTGCCTATAATAGACTTACCATCAACCACTAGATTAAATACTACTTGCAATAAAAAATCTGATTAGAAAAACAGTATTTATTCATGAAGTATATATACTAAAAATAGACAGATATGTCCATTTGTTAAGAAGAAATGGACGTATATAAACGTACGTAGACCCAACTATGAACTCTTAAGGAAAACGAAACCAAACCTGTGGCCTACATATCTTAGGATTTATACTTAATTTGGAACCAGAAACACATCAATTTCATACTATATGAATTTGGCAATTTAATATTTTATCTATATCTACAAGAATTTAAATACAAGTGAAAAATCCATATGAAACTTAATTAAATGATAATTAATTTAATTTCGTATTCAAACCAAAATTGTATGGACGAAGTTGTTTTTCTAGTAGAATTCGACTCCAAAATATAATTATACATAATTGACTTTTTTCTTATGAAATAAATTTTGTATCTAGTTGGTAATAAATAAATAAAATCTAAAACCAGGTCAAAACTATTTATATTCGAACCAAACTTGATATGAAAATTAAAACTGAATAGCCGCAATCAAAGTCTTTTCTTTTAATTCGGAACTTTGGCCAAAGTTGTAACTGACGGCGTGTTGTTTTTTTGTTCTAGACAACAACTCTTTGAAAAATCTACTGACACCAAAAAATTTGTTTAAGAATCTTGGAAAAAAAATAAAAAAAAGGGTGAGTGATAGATTACTTAGTAAGAAGATCATTTCTGCCCACTGAAACACAATAACTTCATTATAATTCACACATCTTTATTCGAAAGCATAGAATCAAACAACACATATAATATGTCTTTTTATAACAAACTATAACATCCAATGAATTCTACTTGCCCGTAGCAAGACTATTCACACACAATATTTGGTTTAACCATCTTCTCTCTAATGGACCCAAAACTCCTTTTCGTTAGGAGACCATGGCTAGTAGCTCGATCTTCCCTAGTTCTTCAGTGGTTTATAGGTTATAGCAAACCCGTCGGCCCACTCCCAACCAGCAGTCTCTTTCTTAAGGAAGACAACGACCAGTAGTTCCGATCCTTCTCGAGACTCTCTCATATGGAAGACAACATTCATTAGTTTTGATCCTTCCATACACTGATTTCTATGGAAGACAATATCTAATAGTTTCATCCTTCCATAGACTTTTTTCTTTCACATGTTTTATTTTATTTTTTGCTTAATCTTTACTGTACACACACTCAATATATATATATATATATATATATATAAAAGATGTCAAACAATCAGTATATTTTTCATAACAACCTATCAAATATCTTAAATAAACACTCATCAAACATATTAATATATATCTAATATAAAATTTCTAATATTCTAACAAGCAGCAATCATCATGTTTAACTCTATCTTCAGAAGCATAAAGTAGAAAACCGAAATTACATCTCCACAGATCTCAAACCTCACCTCAGCCTAGACTGAAAACGTTTGAGAAGCGGACTGCCTCCTTAGACTGCTATTTATTGATGAACTAGACATTCGAATTTTGATTGGCAAGTAGATTTGAAAACTAGAGTCGTGGAGCTTTCCAACAATACGTTGATAGTTTATTGGCCCATAATGAATTTCTGGAAAAAACACTTTTGAAGTAATTTTATCTGAAAATCCGATAAACACAAATCTTTCTAAACAAATAATCATAATTTTCAGACCAAAATTCCAATTGATGTTTTCAGCTACGTCTAAATCTTAGAATTAGGACTCTCCTCACCAAATTTCATAGGACTCTGAATTGTCTATCCTCCTCCTCCTCCATTTTTTTCTTTTTATTTCACGTGGTCAAATTAGAACAACTGGTAAAACAACGACTAGAATTCAGCTCTATATCTATATATATACATAAGCCTAACAGACTGAGTCTCACAGAAGTCCAACTAATCTTCATAGAGTAAATATCAATGATAAATTTGACTCCAAATTTTCTAATAAGATCTATAACATAACCTCATATATATCTTGTCAAGTAGTTACAATTTAGTTCCCAACAAAAATCAAACTTAGAACGGATAAGTTTACACATTGCTCCAAGTCCATCCTAACAAGACTACCACTACTTGTTCGTAATCAAAGATTGAAAATTTCGAAGAGGATACGGTTAACACATAGATGTCTACTTTGTTTGCATTTGAATAAGATGTCATACAATAAAATAAAATAAAAAATATCTCGCATTATTACAAATCTTTGGAAACACAAAGTTCTAAACATCATTTTATCGTTTTATAGAATCTGGAAATTATTATTTATTGCAAAATTTCAGAAGCGTGAATTGTATGGAAAAAAATGTATGCACGTGGCGTTGTAGGGGCCTTTAAAACTTATTGTAAGTAAATAAAAAGCTTTTGAAGCAAGTTAGCCATAGCCGCTTGGCGCTGTTGTCTTCTTCTTCGTCTTCTCTCTCTTTTTTCTCTTTTTTATAAGTGAAGATTTCGCTTTGAGAGTTTCATAAATCGATTACTCGATGGAGGTAATTTGTCTTCTCTTAATTGGGTATTTTATCATTCTCTAAAGTTTTGATCTTTTTTCTTTTTAATGTTCTTGAGATTTCTGGGTTTCTGATTCCATGATGAATTGATTACTGGGTTTAGGGTTCATTATTTGAGCGAATTCAACCTTTTTTTTTATCATTTGCTTCCCAAATCTCAGGATTTCAAATTAGCTTTCCGTAAGTTGTTTTCTCAATGAGTTATGAGTAAAGATGGGATTTTTAAGTTATATCTCTAGTGTTTCTATCATTTTTGATGGGTTTTATTTATGAGATAACGATGTGTTACTTGTTTTGTAAGCTAAGTGAAATTAGAAATTGGTTGTTTGATGTCTGATGGTGGTTTTGTTTCAGGAGATATGGGAGATGGAGATGAGACAAGTAAAGAGTTAGGAAGACGTTCGTCTTCAAGTCGTCATTGTTCTTCAGGTCCTAATGCTACAAATGCAGAAACAAGGATGAAGTTTGCTTCTTTTGATGCTATATCAGAGTTAGTTTGGTCTCCTCGCAACGGTCTAAGCCTAAGATGTGCGGATTTCAGTTTCACCAGACAGTCAAAATTACTTTCTCCTAATTTCTTTGATATAGGACAAACCAATATGGCGATCCATTCGAATAGCACAAGTATCGAACAACAGCAAGAAGAAGACACTGGTTTTCATGTTAATGTTCAATTGAGAGCTCGAGATCAAGTGAACCAAGCGTGTAGCGAGAGAAGTTTTCAAATGAACAGACCATTTTCAGGTAGCTATAGTAATAAGTAATATCACCTAAGCTGGTTGATAAGTTTGTAGAATGGTCTTTTCGATAATGGAAAGTTCTTGTGTGTTTTTGCAGAGATTGGTGGTTCTGCTGAGGATATAAAACCTGAAATAGAAGAGATAGTTGAGGATAAGATTGAAACTAGTGATGGTAGAGAGTGTAATGAAGCAGGATGTTCCAAAAGATCGTCAGGTGAAAATGATTTTTACGAAGTTTATAGTGTCTGTCAGTTATTACTTGATGAGAAGAACTATGGATTTAAGTTTCTTTTGTGTTTCATGGTTGTTTAGATAGTCTGGGAGCTATTGGAGGAAAAACCGAATCTTTGTTGGCGAAAGAAAAGTTGAGGTTGGAAAGTGCTGGATCTCATGAAGAACCGAATAACCATGGAGTAAAAGAAGAAGAGAATAAGACGAATAATAGAGTTGACCATTTCGAATCAATGGATGAGAACAACCTCGCAACTCTTGCTGTTGTAGCCTGTGAAGGCAAAGGGGAATACTTGCCGGAGGATGAGACAGATCATGTCGAAAACGCTGGGTCTACTGGTTCTCACAAGCATCTTTGTGCCAAAGCAAAAGGGAAACAAAAAGCTTTATCTGATGGAAACTTTGATGGAGATAATGCTGATGATGAGAGTTTTGGGAGTGTTGAAAGTTGCAATAGTGCGGGTTTGTTCTCAAAGGGAAAGAAAAGACCAGGCTTTGAACAACAGCTGATTCTTGGAAGCAAGCGGCTTAAAATGTTAGGTCAAGAATGTTTGGGGTCAACTTCAAAACTCAAGCAAGATAGTTCTTTCATGAATTGGATATCAAACATGACGAAAGGAATTTGGAAAGGTAATGGAGAAGACAATTCTCCTTTTGTTGCTCTTACCACCACCTCAGATGCTAATGGTCAAGTCAATGCAAGTGTTGATCAACAAGAGTTGAGTCCAAACTGCCTGAAGGAAGATATCGGATGTGGAAACACTGGTTTCCAGTCTTTTTTCAAGTCTATATATTGTCCGACGAAAAGAAGTCAAGATGCCTCCGAGATGAATTTTACGAATGATGCTAATGCACCTTCTTTGCAGGCACTTCCCTGGATTCCTGAACAATGTGACACTAGCAAAGGGGATCACTTGTCTTCATCTGGTAATGCGGTTGGTCCAGTGTCTGAACTCAACATTTCATCTGAGAAGGATGGAATTAATCAGACAGGCTCAACATTCTCTTCAGAAGACAAACATAAAGAAAAAGAGCCAAACATCAGATTGTTGTCTCCTAGTAAGTCTAAGCCGAATGAAGAGCAAAAAACCCGCGGTGATGCTGATGGGAAGGTTAGTCAATGTTTAACCAACAGAAACTGTGGTCTTGAAAGTTTGTGGATAAGCCGGTTTTCTTCTAAAAGTACTCAGAAAAAGGCTGGTGAAACGGCTAAAGAGGCCAACGATTCAGCTTCAGACGGAACTAAAAACCATGATTCGCTGCAAACGCGGGCAGACAATAATGTTTTAATACCCAGTTCTAGCTCACAAGATAGGTTTGATAAGCCGAAAACAGCTCTTCCCGTAGTTTCTTCACTGAGAATAGAATCTTCAGATGCAGTTGCTTCTTTGTTTGCAAGAAGATTAGAAGCAATGAAGCATAATATATCCTCAGGTTCTTCAGCTGAGAACGCAGAGAAGGGACAGAGTAATCCAATCTGTTTCTACTGTGGTAAAAAAGATCATTGCTTACGGGATTGTTTGGAAGTAACTGATACAGAGCTCAGAGATCTAGTACTGAACATAAGTGCTTGGAATGAAAGAAAAGAAGCAGCAAGCCTATGCATTAGGTGTTTTCAGCTAAGTCACTGGGCTGCAACATGCCCGAAAGCTCCATTGTACAGTTCACGAGCTGAAGACAGAACAATGAAGCACACTTTAGCTTCAACCTCTGGTAAGCTTCCTTCAAGTAGTTTCACAGACATACCAAAGGCAGTCTTTGATGCTATTCAAGTGCTTCGCTTGACCCGCACAGATGTTCTCAAGTAAGGTCCAGTTTTCACACTTAAAGTAATGTTTTCCACTGTCACATTATGAGGTTTCAATATGTTTTAACTTTTCATTCCAGATGGATAAACACCAAGAAGTCGGTATCGGGTCTCGAAGGGTTCTTCTTGCGGTTAAAACTAGGGAAATGGCAAGAAGAGCTTGGAGGAACAGGGTACTACGTAGCCCGCATTGATGATGGTATGTCTTCATACAAATTCAAAACCCCCTTATATTCTTCGAATCTCTGCAACTGAAATGTTGGTTTAAAACATATCCAGGGGATACAAAGGGACAAAGCTCAAGAAGACATTCAGACAACAACTCAATATCAGTTAAGGTTAAAGGGATGACTTGCCTTGTTGAGTCTCAGTTTATCTCAAACCAAGACTTCCTTGAGGTACAATAATTGACCAGTGACTTTATGTAAAACTCTAATGTGTTGTTTTTGTTTCTATAATTAAGACTTTATGTCTGAATATTTGGTATTGATTGTATGAGCAGGAAGAGTTAAAGATGTGGTGGCAAAATGCCGGAAAATATGCCGGCGGCGGCGAAAGCATCCCGTCTGCAGAGGAACTTAGTCGGAAAATTCAGCAGAGAAAGATGATAGGCTTCTAGGATATTATATTAAGTAGATGATACTTGTTTGTTTTAGGGAGCAAAATGTGTATTTATTTTATAGGTTATAAAACTTATAATATTAACACTGCTTTTTTGGGTTGGTTATTTTTTAGGTTCTAACATTAATAAGTCACGATAATTTGTTTTAATGGGTAACCAAATTACCTGAAGGGTAAATGAATTCATGCTAGAATTTTTATGGAGAACCATAGTTAATCGTGGAAAAAAAAAATCATTGTTACCAATTAACTTTAATCTTTAAACAATCTTTTTGCGAACCGCTATCTTTTGCATCCGTTTATAAATGGTTTCTGGAAAGTTTTGGTTTCGGGTGTTATTTTTGTTTCAAACTCCTACCGAGTCACCAATGACACTATGTTTTATTCAAAACGGAGTAAAAAAATTGTATATATATTGGTAAACAAGAAAAAAATATATAGTATTTTATTTTTGTCAACTTTAATATAATTGGAATGAGAACACTCAATTCATAGCTAAAGTTAATATCCTGAAATCTTTAATGTGGTTATATGAAAATTTTATGTTGTTTTCTCTAGGTATCTAACTTAACTATGGATTTAGCCATACCTATCCACATATTCTCTTTCTGTATGCAATTTTGTGCACTGAATCATAGTTGGATCTAACCCCATTAGTTTCACATACTCCCTGTGTTTCTTTTTATAAGTTGTTTTGCTTGAATGTACAACTATTAAGAAATTTTTTGCTTTTTGTTTTCTCAATAAAAAGTTCACCACTTTATCTTAGCATTTAATTAAGAAAAAGAAAGAAAAATAATTTTTTTAAATAAAAAATTAGTTTATTTCAACTTCTAGTTTACTTTTTGTTTTGGTTTTGTAAAACAACTTATATTTTGAAACAAAAAAAATCTTCTAAAACAACTTATATTATGAAACGGAGAGAATATATGAATAGATCTCTGCTTTTCTTAGAGTCCCCTATTAGTAAAATTTTGATTATATAGCTATTTGTACATTTGATATATATATGTAGTAAATTTTGATATAAAGGTTAAGTAAACGATAGATAACAAAATTATTGTGTGAATTTCAAAATAATACGATGTAAATGTGAAACATTTTTAGTTGTAGAGTCCCGAATTAGTAAAAGAATTCAATTATATAACTATATGTAAATTTGATATATGACAAAAAATTTGATATATAAATAGAGAAAATGTTAACTAAAAGTTAGATAACAAAGTTATCGTATGAATTTTAAATTAATATGATGTAAATGTAAAATGTATTTTATTTTTTATGGGGCGTAAATATTTCAAATACGGTTCTGAATACGTATATTTCACTTATATGATTCTGTCTAATTTTTTAGTATCACCCGGAATTTGATCTCTTCCATAATATGGCTAAAATGAATCGGTGACCCAGAAAAATAAGCCATAGACTTAAAAAGAACTTCTGTCTTTGATCATAGGCACTAGGTGAAAAGCCAGAAGTAGTGAACACACATTTGAGAATATGATCATTGTAGGCTTGAAATGAAGCACTTGTTATGACATGTACTTAGTTAATCTTGTAATGAAGTTTATAAATTTTACTAATCTCTAAGTAATCAAAAGTCGATTAATTCAGAAAATTCTTTGATTGAAAGTGTTTTTGACTTAGGTAGGTGAAGTTATTAGTTCCATTTTTTTATTTTTCTGTGACAAATTAATGGTCATCTTTGACGGTTTCTCATAAATAGATGTACTATAATATATTTTTTCAAATACTTTATATTTGATCTCAATAAAAAAACACATACTTTATATATGCACTAAAGTTTTAAACAAATTTCAATATTTTTATCCAATAACATAATATAACTACATTTATAAAAATTGAAACTACATTTATACATACTGTGTCAAATTATTCTTTAATTTGGTCAAATTCCAGTCAATAAAAGTGTACAAATTGAAATGAGAAAGAAAATGTATGAAAAGAAGAAAGTCAACACTGTTGAACAAAAAAGAAAAGAAAAAGTCAATACAAGTTTAGTCATTGTAAAAGGAAGTTTCTGGGAGAAAGAGAGGTTTCCATTGAGTTTCCTCGAGTGTTCTCTCTACTCTCTTCTTCACATCTTCTCCTTTTATCTGCCAAAAAATAATGTATTAAAGTCAAATCTCTTTTAAGTAATATTATCACACAAATACTGATCTAAAACTACAATAAATAAAATTTAAACAACCGTATTTTAAATAATTTTAAAAAGTTTTCAATAAAATAAATATTTCAAACTTAAAACACACCCTAAAAAACCTCTTAATCTACCTCATATAGTGAAAATGAGTTAAACCCCTAGTTCCTTATGAACTGAATTATCTAACATCAGACTAAGAATAACTCGATTCAAATTGCTATTTTAAAAAAAAAATATTTTCCATCTCCTTATAAGTACACATTAATTAATATAACTTGCATATGTTTTTTTTGTGAATAACTTTTACAGTGATATACACTAGATTTTTGAAATTAAGAGTGGATTTAATCTCTTTGTCCCAAATTAATATATTATTTATTAACATTTTTTTAAAAAATAAGTGGAGATGGTGAGTTATGTTGCATATAATTTTTGATTTCTAATGATTGATCAATGATTGATCATGCATTCGTTGAAATAAAGTTTAAAGTGGAAAAATATTTATATTTATCAAGTGGTTGAATGTCAGTTCTACAGACTTTTCACCTATATTCGACTAGTAATATTATTACGGTTTGTTTATTGATTACAGATTACCAAAAAAAAAGTTTAAAATTGCAAAAAATGGTAATTTGTAGAGACTTTTTTAGAAAATCCAAAACGAAAACATAAAAATGAATCAACTTATATGCATGATAACTATAGAAATCGAATTACACCAAATAATAGAATTGAAAATGTACCTGATCAGTAGTCTCAATGTTCATAGTTGCAGAGAATTCATGAGGAGAGAAAGTGGCATGGACTGTTTTGAGTTTTGTCTCCATTGATTTAAGACATTGAAGAATTTCTACCATTGAATCGAGTCCAGACAATGGTTCTTGTACATTAAACCTAACTACTGTTTCACTCATTTCATCATTATCTGATTTTGCCTCCATTATTTTAATTTTCCTCTCTAATTCTATCTTTAATCTTTGTAATCTCCTAATCTCATCCACGGCTTTTTCAACTATCGAATTTTTGTCATTCTGAAAAAATATAAAATCAATGAAATATTAGAACAAAAATGATATTGTTGAAACTTCTTTCCATATTATTTTTAAACAGGAAAAAAATCCAATGCAAAAGTTTTATATAAACAATTGAAATATTAATTGTACTTAGAAATTATCATGTTTTCAAATTTAATATTGTACATTTTGTCAATATAAATTTTAGTTTTAATATGTACTCCATCTATTCATTTATACTTGATGTTTTACATTTTTCACACATATTAAGAAAACACTAAACTTTTTGTTTTATCACAATTTCCTAAACAATCATATCTCAATCTGCAGAATTTAAACAGTCAAAAAACATTAAGAATATATTAAATTTTGCATAAAAAACTGAAAATATCAACTAAAAAACATTTTTTTTTTCTAAAACATCAAATAAAACTAAACTGAGGGAGTATAATTTTATTTTGTTAATTAAATCAATGTAATTTAACCACAAAACTATTAAATATAATGCAAAACATAGCATAAATTCGGGAAAAAAAGACCAAGCATCTATGATCAATATCTTTTGATACCTAAATTAGTGATACGTTTTACTTCGTAAATTTTTAGATATTCATATATATGGTTTAAGTCCACATCTACTGTATTTTATGGAGTTCGATTCTAAAAGTGTCGTGCGATACTTATAAATTAAATTTTGTCGATCCAATTATTGTGAAAGAAGAAAAAAGCTAATTTAAGTTTAATAGACACTTATATTATAATACCTTAGTGGCAACTGGTAATAAGGAATGGAGAGCAAAGTAATTCTGTTTTTGTTTCTCTCTTCTCGTTCTCTCTTTCATCATATGTCTCCGGCATCTTTCTTTCTCCGGCGCCGCCGCAGATTTCTTCTCTTCCCAATTCTTTCTTAGCAAATTCACCATTCTTCTCTTCACATTCACCGATATCTCCGGCGAATACATCATCCTCTTCTGTTCTGTCTCCTTCATGTATGCCCTAAAGGAACTTCTACTTAATACATTGACAACTCTGTTACAGCCACCGTCGCCGGAGATTTCACCGGAGATTATATCCCAAAATTTATCTTCCTTTTGACCAATCGAATCTATGAAGAAGTTATCCATATCTCTCAAGCTCTCTCTCTCTTGCTTTTTTGAGAAGCTTGAGTTCTTAATGAAGTCGTGTCTATATATATACATATATATGATTTAAACACGTGAGATTTTGTGGATTAAGACACGTGAAACATATAGAGAACATGAAGAATGAATATTAAGAAGGTACAGAAAGTCAAAGTATAATATGGAGGAGAATGGTAGAGAGAGTCAAAAGTGACGTAAAAAAGAATATATATATATAACTATTATATTCTTTATTTTTCAAAAGAAGAATTATATTCTTCTATTATGAGTTGAAAAAGACAAGACTGTGGAAGTGAAAAGTTTATAATTTTTAGTTTGAATATAGAAAAATTAATTTGACAAAAATAAAAAATTATAAAATTATAAAATTTTGACAAACTCTTAAACTAGCATACTCAAAAATAGATTCACATGCACTTTTAGTTTAAAGAAAAAGAAAAGTCTTTAATTGGGAAAAAAATCATAATCTTTTATTTAGTCGCATTAAATATTTTTTGGGTGTCTAAATTTAATCTTTATTTTTTATAGATATTTAAGTGTATTAAAATATATATTAACGGTTTGTGAATGATATAGAAAATGAATATGATATATGGAGATATCAAAATAGATTCTCCTAACATATTTGTTAAAATAAATTTTAAGGATGCAGTTTTTTTTTTTTTGTCAATAATAGGTTATAATTGACTTTTTCATTAGCCAAATTTTTATATAATATAAACAGTGAGATTTGATAACGGGATATGCAAGTGCATCTGATTTTAGTAGACTTATTACTTATCACTAGATTAAAGACCATTTGTAAAAATGTAGTTAATTTGGTTTAATCAACAAAAAATTATATAATAAATTTTAAAAATCAATACAAATTAGAAATTTAATGCATCTAAATGAATGTTAGTGTTTTTGTTAATCATTTACATAAACTTGTAGGTTATTTTAACATTTTCTCATTTTTGTTATAGTTAATTGTTAGTATATTTAAATAAAAGAATTATATTTAAAATGATTATTTATTATTTTAATGTTAAGCATCTTTGGTAAATTAGTGTAAAAGAATATCTTAACACTAAAATAATCAGCTAGTCTGAAATGAATATATAAAATATTCATCCATTATATTGAATATATAAACGTGTTATTACTCTTGTACAGGAAATTTCCTTGTGTAAACGACTTGACTACAAATTTGACTAACTTCGATTTTTCATTCTCATAATGGACCACCAACTTTATTCTAGAAAACAAATTATTTATTTTTTTGGCTTAAAACACGTATCAATTTACCGATTCGTTCGGTATTGTACAAATTGGTTCAATAGATTTAAACCGGTTCTATATCATAAATCAATATTAACCCAACAAATCATACATTTCGACTCTCATTTCCAGCATAGCAATTGTTCGTATAATCAATTAGTCAAACAAACCTTGACCCATACCGATTCAAAACCGAACCAATTTACCGGTTTGCTTCTACATTTCTCAGCTTTTCACTGCCAAAGCTTGCAAATCATCAAGGAAATCTTGTAGACTTAAATCATCAGTGAGAACAATATCTGAATCACCGGTATGATCTGATTTCTGAGTCACTGAAGGATTGAGCTTAGCAAGAAGAAACCGAGCTTGGCTACCGTGCTGGTCACATCGTACAATCCGTGGCATTGGAATACGATCAGTTACTAACTGTGCTGCATCGATCTCTGGTGCTTCTAGTAGGCTCCTGAAAGTTTCGTGGTTCGGGTCTTTGTGATACTCGAGTTTCCTCCATTGTGCAATCTTGGAACCGTGGTGGATAACCACGTAGAAGTAAGAATCGAATAGCAGAATGGCATCTGCGGTCACTGATCGGATGTCGAGGAGGACTGGAACCGGTGGTCCATCAAATGAATACCGGAGAAGTGTTGGTTGAACCATGATGATTGAGTTTACAACTCCTTCTCGGTTTAACATTAACCGGAAAAAGCCAGTCTCATCCGGTGAATTGTTGAAGACGTCAAGAAACTGTGATCTTCGAAGATAAAACATGAACTGAGGATAAAGCGAGAAGTTTGGAGTCAACCTGAAAGAAGATGGGTCTTCTAGGATATAATCTCCAAACCGTGAAGCAAACCGGATTAAACCATCATCTAACCATCTAATGACATCTCTAGCGAAACACTCTTCTGCTCTGTTAATAGCCAGCCGCGCCATAACCGAAGCTGCTGTTTCTTGATCGAAACCCGATGAGATTTCAGGCGATTTTCCTGCAACCCATCTTCTAGCAACCGTTGTAACTCGTTTCTTCATTGCTCCATTGCCATACCGATAGCGAGTAATGAACTGAATGAAGAACGCGGAACCAGGCTGGGGTTTTCGATTCTGTTGGTTGCATACTTCAAATAAGAATGAAATACATGTCTTATTTGTGACAGTGCTCGTTTTCCATATATATGTTCCACCTTCACCTATCTCTGTATTGCTCACTACATCGTTCTTACGTTTTAGCGACACAACTGGACCAAGAGCACCGCAGATTCTCATATCCTTAGTTGTCACAACTTCTAAAGTGACATCAAAGAACATATTCAAGTTCCCATCAGCATCACGGCTGAATATATGTCTGAGACATTTTTTGAATTGCTCGGATTCAAATGTCTCTCCAAGTAATAGAAATCCACCAGACATTTCCACGGCGTACCTAAGCTCAGCTGCTCCAACTTGGTCAAGAGAGCAAGCGAACACATCGAGAGCAGCAGATGAATCACAAAGCCTCTTTGCTAATTTCTTATAAAACCCACAAGATTTATCGTAGTAAGGCACTTGACCAGTGATAATATCTCTGTGGGTTCTGATCGAATGGTTTAGATCTGAGTCCACAATGATCCCAGGGCCTCTTGTCGCGGGTCCTGATGTGAATACCATAATCCGAGACCCTGTGGTTATAGAACATCCCTCTAGCAGTCCCAATGCTGCTGAAATTGCAGCACCAGTTGACCTATGAGGCCGATGACCTGGTTTCACCTTAACCAATGGAACAATTTCTTCCAAAGCAGATGTCAGGTTAAACTCACATTCCGCCAATGGAAGCAAGAAACTCTGCTTCCGAATCGCTGCCATCTTTCCATGATGAAGCTGCTTCGAATATCCAAGTCCGAGAAATTGTTGTATCTGATTAAATTTTTCCATGAAAGAAAAAGAAACTTTATCAAATTCCACAAGAGGAACACTAGCAAATAAGCACTCTATTTATGATAAACAATCAAAATGAAACACACAAGACGGCAATACTTGTTTCAGAACAACAAGGCCTCAATCACACAAAAAACAGTACACGTCCACAATTCTACACACTTCTAATTATCAAACTATGCCACTTAACACCAATCAGAAGATAAGAACACAAGGAATGAACTGATTCAAGCAACTGGATTTTTCTATTATGTCTAACTAAACGATTGCACTAGATCAAATCCCACCATTTGTTCAAGTGAGGTTAAACGTTAATCAGAAACCATTAATCAAGGTTTTACCTGGTCTGGCGAAAGGTCACGTTCTCCATGGAAAACAACAACTTTAGAGCATTCAGAGAAACCCAGATCGTAAAGCCTAACCATGGAATCAAAAGTAATCAAAGCCACCAATGAATTCTCAGGTAACTGCTCAATCACTAGCATAAGCTCACTTCTCAGAGCGAGTAACTCTTCCTCCACCATAGATGCATCAACCACAAACACAAACGCAGGCCCAATCTCACTAATCACGCCTCCTCCACATCCAACAGTAGAAGCAAGAGACGAAAAAGAAGAAGTCGAAGACATTGATCTCGATTGTTGAAGCCCTTGACTAAACCCATTACTCCAACTCGAAGCAGTCGTCGGAGTCGTAGAGGCAGAAGCGGATTTACGCGGCGGAGAGTATTCAACAGCGCTATAAGTCGGAAAAAGCTCCGCCGGGAGACTAGTTTCAGTAATTCCGGCATAAGAACGAGGAAAAGGATTTTTGTGGAAGCAAAAGGGACAAGACCAGATTCGAGATTGGTAATCAACACGGGCATAAGGGTTTAACACAGCTCCACATCGAGGACAGATCAACGGATCATAAGGAATCGTTGGAAGCTCAGAGAACTGCATCAATGGAGTATACATGATACTTAGTGGAACAACGAGAGATTCGCAATCGGATTTTGTAGTCGGCCATGAGTTCCATGACCATCGTAAACCTTCGATCGCTTCTAGTTCTAGAAAATCCATAACTAGATCTTCAATTTACTTACTGATTGCGGATTATCAAATCCAATTTCATGGATATAAGAAACTGATAGAACTATGAGATCGAAACCGTTTGGTTTCTCCGCAAAGTGAAGCCAAGTCTGAGCACAAAGGATTTGACCGGAGTTTCTCTAGATTCTCTCCGGCCGGCGAAGAATCAAAAACATTCTTGAATTTTACGCTTTAAAGAGAAGTTTTCGTTCTACAAAAGCACGAATATCATTTCTAATAACATAATTTTAATAAAAATTGCAATTAAACCCTCAGACTTTTCATTTTCTCTATTCTGTTCCCCTATTTAAAAAATTACACATCCACTCACATGGTCACGACTCACAAATCACAATAATCACTGACGAGTTATTCCTGCATATGAGGATGGTGTCATGGTTTATCATTGTGATTTCAAAGATCATTGTTTGTTCTTCATTAATCTTTGAATCAACTGGGACTTGATTATCTGAGACGGTCAGTGGAAAAACTCACACTCGAAGCAACGATTCAGGTCTATTACCTGTTCTTCCAGTTTCAGCTGAGATGGCAAAGTTGCTTCCTCATCGCAAAGGTAGAAAGAATATTCATAGTCTCTACTATGAAATGTTTTATAGCTTACATTGGTTGAATATAGAAGAATGAATCTTTAAACGAAGAAAAAAGAGAAAGCTCATTCCCATAATCCTAATGATATATTATGTATTGTTTTGAGGAAGCTTTCTTCTCGATCATGGAGGTTGATCTAGCTATCATTGCGGATCTCGGTACTTTTCAGCGATTACCGAGTATCGTTGGTTACGCAAACGCCATGGAATTGGCTGTAACTGCTAGGAAATTCTTAGGACTTGAAGCTAAGGAACTTGGTGTTGTTTCTCAGGTTTTTGAATCTAAATCAGAGCTTGATAAACACGTCACCACCATCGCCAAGGGTAATCAATCTTCTTTTCTCAAAATTTGTTTCAATTTGATTCGAAAATGGTTGAGAATCACGTTAATCTATTGTGCTATAATGATTCCAAATAGCAGCTCAATCACTAGAACTATTAGATAAGATTGTCTTCTTCACATTGAAAGTTTGGTTAGATATTTCACAGTTTACTTCTTGAGCACGGTCCAGAAATTGGTGTAACATTGAACTGAAGTTCTTCCACCATTACATAAGCTGATGTTCTCTATGCAGGATTTATCAAATTGTCTTTCTGTTTTTTTTTTTTCTTATGAACATGTTATCAGTTTATCTTTGTTATATTGATAAATGTTCTACAATCTAATATGATTCTTAGTTTGTTAATCAAAAACATATTTATATTACTACTATGTTTTGCTCTTCCGAAATAGATTATAAATTTGTGTGAATTCAGTCATTAGAGAACAACAAACAGATATATGGGATAAAAAGTTCTGAGAATCAGTTGAAACAAAATGATAACTAAAACTTATTTAGATTTTTTTCAATTCAATCTAAATTTTTCTTTCAAGTAAACATGCTAAAATTGGGTAACTAAATCTTGAGAAACCAAACCAAAAAAAAAATTATTTCAAATAAAATAAAATAAAAAATTATATCATATTATTCGATATTGAACTGAACTAAATATGCACTTTATAAGTTGGGTGGTGGAATTTTCGCCAATCTAACTAACTCTTTTATGAAAGAAAGTTTCAGATGGAAGGTTTATAGTTGTTTGTTAGTGGTCATGAAATGTACCTTGTATGATGCTCTTGATGCAAGCTTACTAGTTTTTTTGAGTTATGAAAAAAAATTGTGTCTGTTGATGTAAAAAACGTTAGCAAGTTAAGCCTTACATAATTGCTAACTTATGTATGTGGATAATGGTGGGTTTAGTGTACTGGGCAGACTTCGAACATTTGAACCAGTCTATATAGCAACACACCTTACATTACTCTCATGAAGAAGAGTAATCTGGGCAAAAGCTTCATATGTATATGCCAAAAAAAATTTCATAATGCCTCACTCTGACCAAAAAGTATATATTGTTACTAAATCTCAACTTAATTAATCTTCATTTGAAATATTATTTTTAATACTTTAATCCGACGAATTTGAGCTTATTTTTGAAAGAAAAGAGAAAATCAAATTTACTTATTCTTTAAAAGGAAAATAGAAACTGAATCAAACTTCCATTAATCGATTTGGCTTTCAAATTTTTTAAAAATTTTGATTTGGAATTATCAAAATGTTCAATCGGCCGAGTCAACCTAAAGTTTGATGTATTTTCAAAAATCAACTAATTAACCACATCTGAATTTTATTATTTAATCAACCAATTTTAGTAAGTTGCAATATTTAATGGATAGTTTTCCTATTATAATACTGCTAGTTAGATGTGCTATCTAGCAAATTCTGAAATATAAGGTAGATCTGAAAAACTTTAAGAATTTTATGGAAATTGTTTGTAATACTACCACAATTATATTTCAATAATGGGCTTTACGATCCCATATTACTGAAGCCCAATACGTCTGGTAAGTGGACATTTTTCTTCAATCACGAGTTAGATGGGTTTTTTTTCTTTGAAACACAGTTAGATGGGTTATCTAGTAAATTTTCAAGTGGAAGGTAAATTTACAAAACTTGAAAAGTTTGAGGGCATTCTTTTGGAATATCACTATTATCTTTTATATTTCAATAATGGGCTTTACGATCCACATAACTGAAGCCCAATAAGTCCGGTAAGCGAAAAGGGAGATGTCTTCTTCTTCTTCACTGAGACGGCGAGAGGAACGGAGGAGAAACCGACGATCGGACCGCCGGTGAAGGAAACAATGCTTGGGCTTTCTTACGGTGAAATTTTACTCATCATCGGTGCTACAGCTGCTGTTGTTGGTTAGCCTCTTCAATTGAAATATTTCCTAGCTTCGATCTTTCTGTTCTTCTGCCTAATTTGTTTTCAATCGCATGATTTGAATGTTAATCGAAGGGTTCAATATTGTATTAGAAGAATCTAATGATTTGACTTACTGATTTTCGGATTTTCAGGGCCTAAGGATCTTCCGATTATTGCTAGAGCAGGAGGAAGATTATTTGGACGAGCTATTGGATACATCAATATGGCTCGTGGTCACATGGATGGTGTCATGAAACAACCTCATATGCAGGAGGTTTGTTTTGTTATTGACCTCTCTTATTCATAAGTGTTTAATCTTCAAAGATCATTGTTGTTCTTCATAAATCATTGAATCAATAGGGACTTGTGTAGTAATCAAGCTAAGTTAGTTTTTGTAAGCATTGGTTTCGAAATATGATGTGTTCCTTGTAGTCTTGTGATCTTACATTACTGTTATACTTGGTTTAGATATCGAAAGAAGTACAAGATTTACGAGCACAAGTAGATGCAATTAGCCATGGAGCGAGATTTTCTCTATTTGATTCAAGTCCTTTGACTCGGAGAGTAGACAATCAATCTCAAGAATCTAGTGCAACCACCAATGGTATATAAACCACTTACAATCATGTACATTCTCTGTTTGTGTAACTTATGTGGTTCTGTTCTATTGTAGGGAATGTTGCATCAGTTAATGTTGAAGAAAAACAGAAGCCTGTAGATCATTGGACAAACGTATTTTACATGTTATTACCGTTCTTGATCTATCTAGTTTTATATAATTGTGACATTCACACTCAACTCTCTTTTTATGTTAAGGCTCAAGAATTTAGTGGCTCATCTTCGGCTTCAGTTAACTTACACGCTCAAGCAACATCATTTGCACGATTATCTGAGACGGTCAGTGGTAAAACTCACACTCTAAGCAACGATTCAGGTGTTTTACCTGTTCTTCCGGTTTCAGCTGAGATGGCAAAGTTGCTTCCTCATCGCAAAGGTAGAAAGAACATTCATAGTCTCTATTACAAAACGTTTATAGCTTGCATAACTTGAATATGGAAGAGTGAATCTTTTGGTCGTAGAGAGTGCAAAAGGATCTGATTTAATGCTGGAGGCAGTTCTGGAAGCAGAAGTAGCACACAAAGCGAAAAGCTATTTTGCAGAAGCTGAAAAAGAAACTCCAGCTTTAAAAGGTGAGGCAAAGAACTCAAATAAAACTTTGATCTTTTTATAAATGATTTTTAAACCCTTTCTGTATGTAATCTTGTGACTGTTGCAGGGAAGCTTTTCAGTGAAAGGAAAGGAGAAAGTTGAAAGCAAATATCAAATGGGCAGAGAGCCTGATTTCGATTACTGCTGGCTGCAACAAGTGATTCTAAAACATAGTTGAAATTAGTTTAGTAGAGTTCCTGTAATTAGTGGTGCAGTTTATAGTACTTAGGAAATTTAAACTCGTTTAAGAGTGAAAAGATTATGCAAAATAGTTACAATTTATGAAACACCAAGGACTAATTGGTAATAATTTTTGTTGCTCTAGAAAGTAAAAAAAAAATATCTAAAATTGAACCAATTGTGTTCTAGATTAATTTTTGGTTCTTATTGTATTATAAAGCTAATTTCATTTATGGAATGTTTTTTGTAATAGTAGCAACACTATCCACTCAAACTTAACCAGCTTCCACTCAAGTCTAAGTCTCTGTCCAGTCTAAGATGATAGATGAAATAGCTTTGGTAGCGGTAAAGAGCTCCGTCTCGGGTATAATTTCCACTCCCATTTTACCTTTTCTAGTAGATCAATTTTTCAAGCCATCAATTCCAACATTAGTATATGCTGGTTTGGCTTTCGCAAATCTCTCTAACACTGTTGGTTAAGAAAGCTTTAAATCAAGAACCATTAGTAGTCTTGTCATAGTAGTTGTGGGATCTACTGTATGCTTTGTTGATGGTAGAGAGTTGCTTATTGGGTTGGGTGTCCTGGTGACTGATAAAATTTGGAGAACGATATCATTGGTTCTAGGCACTTTTGTGCTCTGTGGCACAGACATCTTAATTTGTAAAAAAGTTGTGTCGGTTGACATAAGAAACGCTCTGCAGATTAAGCCTTACCAAATCTGGATAATCGCTAACACGCATAAATAAATATAGTTTATACTTTTAGTTCCCATATTATTATTTTATTCCATAACACATTATTTTTTGGTATGAAGAGAGAGCAAAAGCCTTCCCAAAACTTTTTTCAAAACATAAAAACATGTTCAAAGACTTGGAACATGTTCAACATTCTCGTGACTCGTCACAAACAATTGAACCAACACAATTTGAAGCAACAACAAAATTATAAAATCCTAAAGATAAAGAGTATGCATAGTTTGCCAATCTATCAGCAAGAAAATTGGCTTCCTTATACACATCAAAGAATCGAACAATCCAGTCCTTTGAGATAAAGTTATAGCACAGTCATACTAGGAACAAGAGGGGATGACAATCTGGAATCCCTTTCGTCGAAAATCCACCACCATCTTTGAATCGATCTCAACATCAAGACGAGTTATTCCCAATTACCAAGCAATGTATAGTCCATAGTAGACTCCCCAAAACTCTGCTAAGGGCGCAGAACAAAGGCAAATATGTAACGCAAAGCCACGACACCATTCACCCTTGTGATTTCTTACCACTCCTCCAGCCACAGCAAAGTTTGACAGTCCTTTAGAGGCTCCATCGGTATTTAGTTTAAACCACACTTCCGATGGAGCTGTCCACCTTACACTACGCCTCACGCTTGGCGTAACCCTCACGGTATGATCCGGTCCAGCTTGTAGGAATCTATAATAAACCTCACTTGCAGCATTCTTCACATATTGAACCTGATCCTTACAATAGTTTTTGTTCCCAAACACATTATCATATTGCCACTTCCATCCCCACCAACATGCTATAGAAAACATTATATTCCACAGAACATTACACACTCGAGTGTCATCACCCAGATTCGTAAAAACCATTCAAGAAGAGACTGAGAAAAGAATAAATCCCGTTTTCTTGGTGGGACTATACGAAGCCAAATCCCATGCATTTCACCATAGTCCTATAATATATGAAGTATTGTTTTGAGCCCTGCTTTGCAAACATGACAAACTGCAGATGTACAAAGTTGTCTTCTCTCTCTTTCAGCATTTGTCATCAACAGTTGGTGTATACTTAGCCAAAGAAACAGCTGCACACGCTCCAGAATATGAATTCTCCATATTCAATAAAAGAAAGTACTCATGTTAGGTCGAGCTTCAGATTGGACATTTAGAAGATGATAAGTGCTACTAAAAGTGAAAGTACCATCACTACTCGGACCCCAAGAGTCTCGATCTTTAGCTCCCATCACTACATCAACAACGATAGCACCGAGACATAACACAGTAGAATGCATCACATACGGTGAGATACAAGAAAAATTCTAGCCCCTTTCATGTTGCCAAAAATCCTTGACATGAAGATTGAGTAACTCTATAGAATAGGGTGATTTGAGATATCCACTAGTCTTTCCTATGACACTCATTTATCCTTTCAAAACAGAGTATCCCTGCTGTCTCCAATGATCCATCTAAGACCCGACATAACAACAGTTTTGAGACTCAAGCATATTCCTCGCCATGTTGAATGTTGATGCCGAAGATCAACTAGATTTCTAGGGTTAAGGCAAATTAAAATGAACACTAAAACTCTCGAGCTAAATTGAGGAAATGAAGAAATGTTATTAATTGCTTAAAATGGTTTCAGAAGCTTCTATAGAAGTGTTACCATGCTAAATTTCAAGTGTCATTTACAATAGTTATCTATTCCCTTTAATAACACGAGCTACGAACTATAATTCTGATATTCACTCCGTATGTTCTGTTGATGACCGGTTATTCTCGAGTCCTACTCTTTGGTGCGCGTAAACACCAGGCTCCAGTTGTGCTTCTAGGGTTATCCCCGAGCTCTCATATAGGTTGGGTTGAACCAACCGAACTTGGTCCTTTAGTGCAAGGTGGGTCTCGGATGGGCCGTGAAACATCTTATGCGAAGTGGGCCTCGGATGGACCATGTACCAACATTGAAGAACAATTATTCTTAGGCTTTAGCTCTGTACAGTCTCGGAAACCTTTGACATGATACTTAGATCGCAACAGGTTTGCCCATAAACTCGAATTGTTATCAAACAAACGCCAGCCAATTTTAGCTAGTAAAGCTTTGTTCATCTCTTGGGATTTTTGAATACCTAAACCTCCCATCTGTTTGGACCTGCAAACAACATTCGATGAAAGAAGATGTTGTTTCCGTTTGTTATTCGTACTGCCCCAAAGAAACAACCTTGATATCTTATTTAGAGCTTTGTGTGTTGAACTCTGAATTGTAGCAGTACACATTGTATAAACCGGAATAGAGTGAAGAACCGATCTAGTCAAAGTCAATCTCCTGGCCAGACTAAGACATTTACCTTTCCACCCGAACAGTTTGGAGCACACATGTTCCACTATCGGAGTAAAGGTGTTCTTGTTGATCCTTTTATGCAACACTCGCATACCCGAGTACTTCCCTAAATCTCGGGTAATTTGGATCCCATTTTCAACACTGATACTTTGTGCACTGGCATGATCCACATTGTTGGAGAAAAATATTTATGACTTGTCTAGACTTATTTTCTGTCCAGATGCTGTGCAGAAACGTTCTAACAGCTTCCTTATTACACGGATCTGTCCCAGAGAAGCTTCAGCAAATAATATAAGATCATCCGCGAAGAAAACATGTGACAACTTCGGTCCACCTCGAGATAGGACAATCGGTTTTCATTCTTTAGAAGCAATAGATTGATCAATCAGTGACATAATCTCTCAAGACATAGGACAAACAGATACGGTGGTAAAGGATCATCTTATCGGAGTCCACTAGCAGGTTTAAAACCCGTTGTTCTTTCACCATTAATTAGAAGAGTCATAGTCGGTCCACAAACAGATTGTAAAATCCATCGAACCCATTTTTCTGAAAAACCCGCCCCCTGTAAGGTATCCTCGAGGAAATTCCATCGGACTCTATCGTATGCCTTCTCTAACACGTCATTATCCAAACTAGATACACATAACATCAAAATAAAATTTTATACAAATCAAATTATGAAAAATAGATAAATTAATATAAATATTATATATGCACATTTTCAAACATAATATATATATATATATATTTTATGATGTCTTGGCTAGAAGTTTATTCCTCTGCTGCGAGATGGAGTTGCATAAATAATCTAGTTACTTCATCAAAACTCTCATGAACCTTCTTGTTTACTTCCTCAGTAACCACAGAAGCTTTGTCTGAAAAGTAATGAACATCAATCATCAAAAATTTCTTGCTTTGACCTTCTAAAGTCTTCACATTTGGGTGTTGTAATTGTTTAAAGTTACTTCAATTCGGAGAGTATGGTAGGGTTTATGTAGTAGCTCATTTTTTGTTCTACTAAATGTGTTTCATTTGTATCGCATTTGGTTTGGTTTCTTATTCTTTTTATATGCAATGTCTAGTTTTTAGACTTGGGTTTTGGTTTAATTTTGATCTTATTGTGCAGGAATGGCCACTGAAAATTGTTAGAATATCAATTTGTTTTTAGAAGAGAAGTAAGAGACCGAGTAATAGAAGAAAGAAATTAAAATCTCTTTCTTTACTTAAACTTGTTGTTTACATAACTAGAAAAATGTTTTATATACACAACAAACATACATGATATAAGAGCATGTACATTAGTGAATTCCATTAGGGGATTCACCAAAAAAAAAATTAAAAAATTCAAAAATATATATATATATTAAAAAATTAAAAACGACCAATGGTAAACCCGGATTCGTTTTTAATTTATTTTTTTATAATTTTTTATTTTTTATTTTTAGTAAACCCCTAGTAAAATTCACTAGTATACATGCTCTAAGAGTTACTTAACTAAAAGACACAACACATACTATTCTAAACGTCACGTCTATTAAGTCTTAATGTAAGACTTAATACATTTCTAACTATAACAATATTTAATAGAAAGATAATTACAAACTAACATCCCAATTTAGTTGAGTTTTCGTTACACTCCAAAATTCTTCCATCAAAAATCATTTTCTCTTACGTGAGTTTTCTTTTCATTTTCTTTGGTATCTACATCCTGATTGCACACTTTTGGTGCTTTCATCTTTTTTTCATATCTTTTAGATGGTACCCAATCATTCGTACCCGTACGTTTGTTCCCATCTTTTTAAAATTCACGACAGATTTGTTATACTCTACAAAAACGGTTATAACTTTTAAACCGTATCTCGGATTTTGAATCCGAAACCTGCTCTGGAAACTGGACTGATAGAGCTTTCCAACGGTGGGTATATCAACTTCTGGTTCGTCTGTAGTCGATGATTATCGGCAATTAAAGATGACGGTCCCAATCTGTCTTTCCACCACTTCATCTCAAACCTACTTCAATCTTCATTTTTGGTGTTCTCTTAATCACCAAATATTTTTGCGTGAATGTTTTCATATCTTCTTTGATAGTCTCTTCAATCAACTTGTGCTCTATTTTTTTCCGAGGTAACCATTCTCCTTAACGTCTCAATGACGTCTTATGCGTGAATCTTCTTCTCCACATCTTTCTCGTGAGGTAAACATTCTCATTACTTGCTTGGTGTCTTCCATTGATCAACATTATGTCTCCTTGATGTTTACTCTATTTTTTATCGAGGTAAGCATCCTCCTTACTTGCTTGATGTCTTCCTCTGATCACCATCATGTCTCCTGTGACATCTTTTTGTGTAAATCTCATCACGTCTTTTTTGGGTATCTCTTCAACCCGGCACCAAAAACATAAAGTGATCTTTTAAGAACAATGTATATATAAACTCTCTTATTATTTCTTAGAAACTTCTCAAAACTAAACAACAATCAAG